>JASDQU010816620.1:15499-28633 GCA_032191745.1 Picea mariana
TGTACTTCTATTGTGTAAGTAAATGTGGTTTATTCAGTGTTTTTAATCAAGACCTTAAAGTCATCATAGCTTTACGCTCGTTGCTTTTGAATTGATTTCCTTAGAAACCTGATCCTCGATTGATATGACTGTTCTGTTTTTTTTTCTCGATTATTATGAAGATATTGTGCTTTATCTTCCATATTTATCTCTAGATCCTCATTCCTTGCCTGATTAGCCGACCAGGAGCTGAATCGACGATCACCACTTCAGTTTTAATAGACCTATAGATTCTAATGCCTTGCTTTTCTGTGTGTGGATGATGAGCAAAGGATAATTTTTTCCCAACCATCTACCTTACTTATCTCTATGCCCTGTTGATTAAAAGTTCAATTTTCTCTACGCTTTAATTGTTGAATCATGGATAAACCCTTGAGACTTGAATGCCAAATCTCTGCGGTTTCTTGAGATTTTTTACTACTGCGTTTTCTGGCGGTTGATTTCTTTTGCATTTTCCTGTGATGGATTATCTTTGAGTATTTTTTGAAGTATTTACTCAGCCTTTACATAGAATATTCACCATGATTTTCATGGCTCATCACCCATATTTTCTCTTATGACTTTCGTGGCCCTTCCCCACCGCGATTTACTTGGTAGCTAATTCGTTTTCACTTAGCATTTGCTTTCATTTTTGCATAGAATTTTCCTTCGTTTTTACCCAAATCATTACATAGCGGTTGTGTTTATTTTGGCATTTGTTTTACTTAGCTCAAATCATTTTCCCAAGTCTTTACACAACAAATCATTTAGATGCAATTTCTGTAAACAGAGAAATTAAACGATGTAATTTTATATAGTTATTACAATGAATCTATGTACAATGAAACTGTACCTAGATGCAATTCTTTACCCAACGAATCCAAATAGATGCAATTCCTATACAACAAATTTAATTATACAAAGAATTATCTATACAGAATTAGCTGTACTATGAACTATCTATATAGAATTATCTACAACGAACTTAATTATACAACAGATTATCTATTGCAAATTTTTAAAATTACACATTGGAATGACAACATGGTGATTTATTGGTATGTTGATTGCGTCCTCATCCATTTTACATATTTAGAAAGCTAATTTTTATTTATCCAGCTTAAAACTTTGACAACAAGATTATATTTCATGTTTTACCTTTACACAATGATATCATACCTATTGACAGTAAACGTTGACAACAAATTCCATACTAGCAGGAGGTTATGAGTGACAACGATTTTTATTCATTATCTAACAACGAGTATTAATTTATCTATGGTTTTGATTGAAAGTAATACTGGCAACGACTCTATAGAGGCTGTATAATAGAAGTTTTTATTATTGTATAGCGACAAGTTCACATGTTTAGTGGACAACTAATTTATGCTCTAATGTATGATAGACAAGAAATTATATACATTGTTAAATCCTTGTTACTCCTTTATATGATTAACTCCTTTTTAGACAACGATATAATTATTAGGTAGTGTTTTCCCTTAATTTACATCTGTTAGTCAACGATGTAAGGTTAGATAGTGTTTCCCATAAGTTTATATAGGTGAAGGATGATGTTGTACATGCAGCGGTTCTGTGTATAGGTATGTTGGAAGCGAATTTATTGCTTGTCCATTTTTATATCAACTTGTAACTGTTGTGACAGTCCTAGAATTGCATGTATGAGTTCGGTAAATACATCAACGTTTTTCCAGAAATTATATCCGTTTTGTATTCCTGGAATTGCGTGTATTAGTCTAGTAAATGCATTAACATTTTTCCAGAAATTATATCTATTTTGTATCAACGTTTTAATTGCGGTACAGTTCTGTAATGGTGGGTAGAAGTTCATTTTATCAACAATTTACTTCTTTATATGTTGGTCTCTTATGTTGGTAAATTACTTGTTCCATGATCCATGGTACTCTTGATATATGGACATAAAGCACGTTGACCTATAAAAACACAAAAATAATAAGAATCCATTGAATAATGTAAGCACAACGATTTATCCACAGTCGCCATTCTATTTGTACAATTACTAATACAACCTTAGAATATATATTTCTATATATAAAGGCGTCTATCAACATACCCCTTTTCATTAATACTTTGTTGCCAATTTAGTTTATGCATAATTAAAAAGGGAGGAGAAAAATTTAAATAATGTTTTTTATTTTCATTGTGCGAGGAGTTTTTAAATTTACAAATGAATTAAATGACTTTAGAAGAAAAAGAAAATCTTAGAAACAACCTTGGAAAACAACCATAACTCTATCATAATCCTAATAACAACAAATGATTCTTGAATCTTAACCCATCTGTTGAGTTTATGTTACTTGAAGGTTGTTATGTAGGTTAACACTTGGATGAGGTACGATACCTTATGCTAGAATAGGTTCTTGATGGCCAGATGGATGAGGTATGCCTAGATGGTTGCAGTCTTTAAGCCTATATTGAGTGTAGCTACGTTGCACAAGATTAATGGCTGAAGGTTTAATAGATTTTGCTAAATTTTTTTTAGTTAAACAGTAAATGGGTTACTTGAAACTTTTTCCTTAAGTCGATTTGTGTATGGGGGTTGGTAATAGTTGTTGCATCATGCATGTTTACCTTGTAGGAAACAAGAAATACTTCAGTAATTGTGCTTTTTAATTCTAAATGATGTCACCTTGCGTCTTGTCGACTTGGGGTTGGGCGCTTGGGTATAGCCCTCGTTTATTTTGGCAGAGAATTTGGTCTCCTAGCGCGAGGGGGTTTGCTTGGTTTAGAGATCTAGATAAGTGAAGTTGGGCTAGGCTACTGTCATGCCTATCGCTTGGTGATGACATGATTCCTGATGAGGGGATCATTGCGTTTCCTGATGGATAAAGGCGAATGATAACCTAGCTGGAGTCTGGGCTTCCAAATGTGGGCATTGTCCGTTGATTTGATTTGGTACTTGATTCTATAACGCCTCAATGTGTTGGTTTGCGCATCGTGGAGGTTTCATTTTCTGGTCATCGAAGCCACTGTTTTGGGTTGTTGATGTTGTCTGTTAGCTCATAGGAGTTGACTTTCTTGTGTTGGGCAGGTAGTTGTTTATGTCTGTCTATTGATTATCGCATGTTCATCTAGTTGCACGACGTGCAAGTGTGTTGAGTCATTGTGGTCTGTTGCCTGAATGTGTATGTTGTGTTCATCATCAAGTCATGTTGATTCATTATTGTCGTTGATTTTCGTACTGCTTAAAACAAAAACAAAAATTCTCTTTCTTTGCGTCGCATGTAGTCGTAACGATTGGGGTCGTTACATATGGTATCAGAGCGGGTTCAACCCTGCGACTGTGGATCGCCATGTTTTCCACTGTATTAAACCCTTGAGTATTAACCTAATGCTAATTAAAAAGGTTAATGTGTCCATGTGGTGATCTCAATTAGAGGACGCCACAGGGGTTTGCAACGTGGTGCCATGGAAGGAGGTGCAATGCCTCCAGAAGTGCCCGCGCCCTCAGAGTCTAACCCCAAGGGGAGGAACAAGTCCTTGGGTTGGATCTAATTATTGTAATGGATGATGATGGTCTAACCAGGTCCTTCTATAGATTGTTAGAGGCCTTGATTCACCATCTACACTGAGATGAGGCCAGGGCACCTGTACCCCTGAGGGTCCACAACGCACCCCAACAAGTACCATTAGCATCCATTGAGAACTTGAGAGATATGATTTCTTGAGTCCATGAGTGCTACAAATGGTTGCGTCATCAAGGCATGGCTATAGAGCAAGGCGATGTGCTTCCCTCTTCACGGTTATGACCTCGAGCATAAAGTTCTGTAGGGAGGTCTTTCAACTAAAGGGGAGTGCTCTTCTTGGTGGAAGACGCTCTTGCCACATTTGAACATGGCATTCCAAGACGTGTCATGGGAATTGTTCGAGGAACAATTCCGAGAGAGGTATCCATCGAAGGTATTCATTGAGCATCATCTCAAAGAGTTCAACGCCTTGCGATAGGGAGGCTGTACGATGCCCGAGTACGAGGCCTGTTTTTGGAGCTGCTTCAGGATGCTCCGCACCAAATTACCAAGAAACTTAAGGTCAACAAGTTTGTGTTAGACCTTAATGTTAGGATTCAGCTTCTACTTTGGGTACTGGGATTAATGGACCGAAGAAAGTGTGTTGGGATGTGGAGAGCCACATTACGAGTGCGACTGGCCAGTGGAGAGGATTAGAGCAGCTGGATCAGTCGGACCCACTACCGTGGGAGATTTGGGCAAGGACCATCGGATTCATGCAGTAGAGAATAACTGCTAGGAAGAGCACCGGTTGATTGCACTCGAGATGTTAGGTATCGTCGTTGACCAGACCCTTAGTATTTTGATAGATCCCGGTGCTACCAAGAGTTTCATTTCAGGTGCAGCACTAAAAATAATTAAGGTAAAGGCAGTCGAACATGATGAGTTTATATTTGTAGAGATGGATTCGAGAGCCAAACAAAAGGTCGGAGGGAAGGTTATGGGCTGTACCCTTAACCTAGGAGAGTTTATCACCAGGGCCAACCTGTACATCATGATATTAGGATCTTATGACGTCGTGATCGGTATGGACTGGTTGGGATCTCATGAGGCGATACTCAACTGTAATATGAAGTGGTTGAGCTTGGTCGATGATGAGGGACAAAGACATGTGATTTTAGGTCAGAACTAGGGAGTTTCCCTGAGGTTCATCTCTTCCTTGCAGCTATGGAAGAGCATGCACAAGGGGTGTAAGCTTTAAGCGATCCTTGCGTTAAATGAAAAGGGAGTAGAGGAAGGTCTAGAACACCTTCCAATAGTGAGAGATATTGAGGACATCTTCCCAGAGGAGTTACCTGGGATGCCACTAGAGAGGGAATTGGAATTTACCATAGACCTAAAACCGGGGACTGAACCGATAGCGAGAATGCCTTATCGTATGTTGACCCCAGAGTTACAGGAGTTGAGAATGAAACTGAAGGAGTTTCTAGACCTAGGATTGATACGTCCTAGTGTGTCACCGTGGGGTACGCCTCTTATATTGATACAAAATAAGGATAGGTCATGGAGACTTTGCATTGACTACCGTTAATTGAACAAGGCAATGATCATGAATCAATATCTGTTGCCAAGGATTGATGATCTGTTTGATCAGATGAAGGTTGTGACAGTGTTTTAAAATATCAATTTGTGATCAGGGTATCACCAATTACGAATCAAGGAGGATGATGTCCCTAAGACCACTTTTAAGATAAGGTTTGGACATTACGAGTTTAATGTTTTACCTTTTGGACTGACAAATGCCCCTGGGGTATTTATGAGTTTGATGAACGGGGTGTTCCGCGAATACTTGGACAAGTTAATCCAAGTATTCATTGGCGATATTTTGATTTACTCTTGGACACTAGAGGCACATGATGAGAACATGCACTTGGTGCTACAGTGTCTGTGAGAGAACAAATTGTATGGTAAATTGTCTAAATGCTCGTATTACCAATCGAAGATTCACTACTTAGGGCATGTCATCTCTGATGAAGGTATCATTGTGGATCAAGAAAAGGTCGAGGCTATTACAGAATGGCCTACATCGATGAATGTCCCAGAAGTGTGTAGCTTCATGGGTTTAGTAGGATACCATCGATGGTTCATCGAGGGATTTTCGAAGATAGCAAATCCGATCACGAAATTGCAGAAAAAGAACAAGAAGTTTGTTTGGACTGAGAAATGCGTGGAAGCATTTCAGAGGCTCGAAGAGTTGTTGACAACAACATCGATACTGAAGGTCCCTAACATGGGCATAGAATTATTGGTATGCACTGATGCATCCAAGGAAGGCTTATGCAGAGTCTTGATGCAAGACGGTCAAGTGATCGCTTACATCTCGAGGAAGTTGAGAAGGCATCAAGAGAACTATGCGACACGTGATTTGGAGTTGTTAGCCATTGTATATGCCTTGAAGGTTTGGAGACACTACCTTATTGGACGAAAATTTGAACTAAAAATGGACCACTGTGGACTACAACACATCTTTACGCAAAGCGACCTGAACGCGTGACAATGACGTTGGTTGGAATTGCTTAGCGAGTACAATTTCGAGATTACTTACATAAAGGGAATATTGAATCGAGTGGCAAATGCATTGAGTCGGAGACCATGCATCTTTTTGGTGTTGCCTCTTTAGATGAATATATGTGAAAAGATTCTAATTTTACAGCGCGATGATGACTGGTACAAAGAGGTCAAGGATTTTATCGGACAAAACACAATGATGGTACCAAGATTTGAAGGATTTACGTTTGACGATGATGGATTATTGAGATTTAAAAATCAAATTTACGAACCACCGAATGATGAGTTGAGGAGTTTGATACTAAATGAGACTCACAGAGCAGTGTACATGGCTCACCCGGGGGCCACAAAGATGAGGGCATACCTTAAACCCTTATTCTTCTGGAGAGGAATGAAGGCAGACATAGTCAACTATGTGGCAAGATGTCTAGAATGGCAGCAGGAGAAGGCTGAATATAGACCTCCGACAGGATTACTACAGCCACACGCTATTCCAGAATCGAAATGGGAGGCTGTTTCGATGGATTTCATTGTTGGATTGCCACTAATGGAAAGAAAACATGACTCGATTTTTGTGGTAGTCGACACTTTGACGAAGAGTGCTCATTTTATTCCTATGCATACGATGTAGAAGGCACATGACATACCTAGGTTTTTCATCAACGAGATTGTGAGGTTGCATGGCATGCCTAAGAGGATTATATCCGATCGATGATCGATGTTTACTCGATGATTTTGGACTAGTTTCCAAGAGGCCTTGGGAACTCGACTTAACTTTAGTACTGGGTATCACCTGGAGACAGATGAGAAGACCGAAGGAACAAAACAAATATTGGATGACATTTTGCGCACGTATGTGATAGACCAACAAAAGCGTAGGGAGGGATTCTTTCCTCTGGTAGAATTTGTGATAACGACAGTTATCAAAGCACCATTAAGATGACATCTTTTGAGTTTATTTATGGGCGATCATGTCAGATGCCTTTGAGTTGGGATTGGTTTGAGGATAGGGTCTTGGTGGGACCAAAAGTGATCCAAGAAATGGAAGATCAAATGAAAACAATAAGGCAAAGGATCAAATAAGTGCAAGATCAACATAAGAGTTATGTTGATGCGCTCTGTGTCGACCGTAGTTACGAAGTTGGAGATCGAGTCTTCTTGCGGGTGAAACCACATAAGAGTTTGATCAAGTTTGGAAAGGGTGATAAGGTCTCTCCTAGGTTCGTGGGACCTCTTGATATTTTGGAGAAGAAGGGCCCATGGCCTATAGAATAGCCTTGCCTGATTCTTTGAGGCATATGCATGATGTTTATCACGTATCTATTTTGAGACATTATATTAGTGATCCTACACATGTTATTGACATGATTTCCTTGCAGTTATCTGATGAGGGTGTGCTCATGACTGAGTCGATCTGCATCCTGGATTATCGCATTCGACAGCTACGACGTCGAACAATAGATTAGGTCAAGGTCCAATGGGACAACTATTGTCCATGCTCGATGACCTGGGAGGATGCATATGATATGTGCCAATAGTTTCCATTTTTGTTTGATAGATAGACTTATGATACTGTGATACACATTATTTCGACACTTATATACTGTGAAACTTCGAGACAAAGTTTAGACCAAGAGGGGGTGTATGTAACATCCCGCTCTTGCGCGCGCTGAGCAAACTTATTCTTTGAGGACACTTGCTTGCAAGTGATCCATATTATTATACTATTGTCCACTTGATTATGATTATGAGGCATTATGGATATGATGATATGTTATTTTGTGTGTTTACATAGAAAGGTGCTATTGACTGGGTTCTCCTGAGTGTGCAAGACTTTGGACCTCGAGGATGCAGTGGCATCGATGAAACCACTTGGACTCAAGATTGAGTCAGGGAGTGTACTATTGGGGTTTGATTGTTGTTGATATGACATATGTACATATGTATTATTGATGACATGATTTATTAATGATGCAGGCTGACGATAGCTTGTCGACTAGACTCACATGTGGAGTAGAGGGGTCATGCATGATAACCAGAGACTTTGAGGGAGAGGTGTGGACAACAACTCTGCCACAACCTACTAGCACTCCCGTCGTGGCTCGAACTATAGGTTAACGATTACCTAGTTCGAGAAGATCCACGATGTCGTAAGGGGAGAATGCGACAGTTGTTCACAATGAATATAAGGGGCGTGCAATAAGGCATGGGCCTTATTCCTTAGAGGCCTTTAGTCTCCCACAATATCACCTGGCAGAGTATTGAATCTAGGGGTTTTTGATGTCTACCAAGTCAGTTAAGAGGTGAGTGGAACCCTTGGAGCACGTAGTGCGTTCTGAAGGACACATCATGCAAGGAAAACATAAAGAGGCGATTCGCACCTTTGGAGCACGTAGTGTGTCCTGAAGGGCACGTCGCCCAAGAAAAACAAAAAGTGGCAAGTGGCACCCTTGGAGAACCTAGTGTGTCCTGAAGAGCACGTCGTGATTTCAACGGGTAAGTAAATAAACCTAGATGGCCTTAGAACGAATGATGTGACAAGTAAGATTTAAAAACAATTTTTCCCTAATAAAAATGTCGCCCAGCCTAGTGAATTAAAATCTAGGTCTAAGTGACGCTTGTGGTCAAATATAATACTGATAATTAGACATGTAATGAGAAGAGGGTAAGAAATTCAATTAATTTATTAAAATCAAATTTTATTGGGGGAATTAAAATTTTAAAAGGGAAATGATTGTTTTATCTACATATGCTAATTAAATTTTATTAATTAAAAAGATAAAGGGGTAAAAGGTGGATTTCTACACTTGCTAATTTTAGTTTTAGTTAAAAAGGGAAAAGAGGGAAATTTAAAAGAAACATGAAACTAAGGGAAAAAGGGGAAACATAAAGAAAAAGGGAAACGTAACGAAAAAGATGAATGACTAACTTAGTAAGGAATCTTGGCTTTAAGAACTTTCTAATTATGAACTCAACTAGGAATTTAGTAAGGGGGTAAGTCATTTAAAATGTATAAGGGAATATTGGGACACCAAGGAGCATTTTTAGGAATGATTTTTGGTGGGTGAGGGAAATAGGAATAATTAATTAATTAATGAAATTAATTTTGGGTGAAACTAGGGGGATGGGTGACATGTGTATGGGGGAGGTTTTTCTGAATTAAATTAATGAAAAATAAATTAAATTGTAATTTGGGAAAGAAATCACTTAGAAAATCTATAAAAGGGATGGAGGAGGAGGAGTATGGATCTCATCTTTTATGCGTAACGTTACGATGTTGAATTTTTGTCTTGACTGACTTATCTTGTGGGAGTTGGGATACCCATCTCGGGTGAGATGTGGTAGCTCAACCTTGCAAGGTGAGATGGGTGCTATATGTTCTCTGGTATAATGTGCATGGCCCCTTTTTGGCTCGGGGGGCTCAGGGGGAAGAAGAGTACCCCTAGCATTGGCTTGGAGGTACCGGTGAAGTCACATCGATCGACAAGCGGGAGCTGGAAGGAGTGCGCGTGGGACAACGACTTAGATTTGTTACCTTGGGCTATGGTATGCATGCATTTATTTTTTAATGGTAGATTAATATGGTTCTTGCACTTTCATTACTGTACATCTATTGTGTAAAAATATGTGTTTTACTCAGCGTTTTTAATCAAGATCTTAAAGTCATCATAGCTTTATGCTAGCTGCTTTTGAATTGATTTCCTTGGCAACCTGATCCCTGATTGCTATGATTGTTCTATTTTGTTTTATTGATTATTATGAAGAGATTTTGCTTTACCTTTTGTATTTATCCCTAGATCCTCAGTCCATGCCTGAGCAGTCGGCCAAGAGCCGAATCAACGATCGTCACTTCGGTGTTAATAGACCTATAGATTCTAATGCCCTTCTTTTTTGTGCGTGGATGATGAGCGAAGGATAATTTTTCCCCAACCATCTACCTTAATTATATCTATGACCTGTTGAATAAAACTTCGATTTTCTCTATGTTTTAATTGCTAAATCTTGGATAAACCCCTAAGACTTGAATGTCAAATCTCTACGCTTTCTTGTGATTGTTTACTTCTTCATTTTCTGGCGATTGATTTCTTTTGCGTTTTCTTGTGATGGATTATCTCTGAGTTTTTTTTGAAGTCTTTACTTAGCCTTTACACAACAGATTCACAATGATTCTTGTGGCTCATCACCCAGATTTTCCCTTATGACTTTCGTGGCCCTTCCCCACCACGATTTACTTGGCAGCTATTTCGTTTTCACTTAGCATTTGCTTTCGTTTTTACATAGAATTTGTCTTCATTTTTACCCAATTTATTACATAGCGGTTACATTTCTTTTGGTATTCATTCTACTTAGCTCAAATCGTTTTCCCAAGTATTTACACAACAAATCATTTAGATGAAAGTTCTGTAAACAAAAAAACTAAACAATGTAATTTTATATAGTTATTATAGTGAATCTATGTACAACGAGACTGTACCTCGATGTACTTCTTTACCCAACAAATCCGAATAGATGCAATTCCTATACAACAAATTTAATTATACACAGAATTATCTATACAGAATTAGCTATACTGTGAACTATCTATATAGAATTATCTACAACGAACTTAATTATATAGCGAATTATCTATTGCGAATTTTTAAAATTACACATTGGAATGACATCGTGGTGATTGATCGTTGTGTTGGATGCATCCTCATCCCTTTTACATATTTAGAAAGTTAATTGTTATTTACCCAGCGTAAAACTTTGACAACAAGATTATATTTCATGTTTTACCTTTACAGAGTGATATCATACCTGTTGACAGTAAACGTTGACAACAAATTCCATACTAGAGGGAGGTTATGAATGACAATGATTTTTATTCATTATCTGACAGTGAGTATTAATTTATCTATGGTTGCGATTGATAGTAATATTGACAACGACTCTGTAGAGGTTGTATAATAGCGATTTTTATTATTGTATAGTAGCAAGTTCACTTAGTGGACATCGAATTTATGGTCTAATGTATGATAGACAACAAATTATATACATCGTTAAATCCTTGTTACTCCTTTATATGATTAATTCCTTTTTAGACAACGATATATTATTAGGTAGTGTTTTCCCTGAATTTACATATGTTAGTCAGTGATGTAAGGTTAGATAGCATTTCCCATAAGTTTATATAGGTGAAGGTCGGCATTGTACATGCAATGGTTCTGTGTATAAGTATGTTGGAAGAAAATTTATTGCTTATCCGTTTTTATATCAACTTGTAACTGCTATGACAGTCCTAAAATTGCATGTATTAGTCCGGTAAATACATCAACATTTTTCCATAAATTATATCCGTTTTGTATTCCTGGAATTGCGTGTATCAGTCTGGTAAATACATCAATGTTTTTCCAGAAATTATATCCGTTTTGTATAAACGTTTTAATTGTGGTTCAATTCTGTAATGGCAGGTAGCAGTTCATTTTATCAACGATTTATTCCTTTATATGTTGGTCTCTTATGTTGGTAAATTACTTTTTCCATGATCCATGGTACTCTTGATATATGGACATAAAGCATGTTGACCTGTAAAAACACAACAATAATAAGTATCCATTGAATAATGTAAGCACAACGATTTATCCACACTCACCATTCCATTTGTACAATTATTAGTGCAACCTTAGAATATATATTTGTATATATAAAGGCGTCTATCAACATACCTCTTTACATTAATACTTTGTTGCCAATTTAGTTTATGTATAATTAAAAAGGGAGGAGAAAAATTTAAATAATTTTTATGATTTTCATTGTGCTAGGAGTTTTTAAATTTACAAATGAATTAAATGAATTTACAAGCAAAATAAAATCTTAGAAACAACCTTGGAAAACAATGATAACTCTATCATAATCCTAATAACAACAAATGATTCTTGAATCTTAACCCATCTGTTGAGTTTATGCTACTTGAAGGTTGTTATGTAGGTTAACACTTGGATGAGGTAAGATACCTTGTGCTAGAATAGGTTCTTGATGGTCGGATGGTTGAGGTACACCTAGATGGTTGCACTCTTTAAGCCTATCTTAAGTGTAGCTACATTGTGCAATATTAATGGTTGAAGGTTTAATAGTTTTTGCTAAAATTTTTTTAGTTAAACGATAAATGGGTTACTTGCGCCTTTTGCCTTAAGTCGATTTGTGTATGAGGGTTGGTCATAGTTGTTGCATCACGCATGTTTACCTTGTAGGAAACAAGAAATCCTTTAGTAATTACGCTTTTAATTCTGAATGATGTCACCTTGCGTCTTGTCGACTTGGGGTTGAGCGCTTGGGTATATCCCTTGTGTATTTTGGAAGATAATTTGGTCTCCTAGCACAAGGGGGTTTTCTTGGTTTAAAGGTATAGATAAGTGATGTTGCACCAAGGTACTATCATGCCTATTGCCTGGTGAGGACATGATTCCTGATGAGGGGATCATTGCATGCCCTGATGGATAAAGGTGAATAATAACCTAGCTAGAGTCTGGGCTTCCCGATGTGGTCATTGTTCGTTGATTTGATTTGGTACTTGATTATGTGTCTCCTCAATGTGTTGTTTTGCGTGCCATGGAGGTTTCATTTCCTGGTCGATGAAGCCACTGTGTTGGGTTGCTGATGTTGTTCGTTAGCTCGTAGGAGTTGTCTTGCTTGTGTCGGGCGGGTAGTCGTTTATGTCTGTTTATTGATTATCACATGTTCGTCCAGTTGCATGACGTGCAACTGTGCTAAGTTGTTGTGTTATGTTGCCTAAATGTTTTGTTGCCTGAATGTGTATGTTGTGTTTGTTGTCAAGTCGTGTTGATTCATTGTTGTCGTTGATTGTTGTCCTACTTAAAAAAAAAAAATACTCTTGATTTGCGTCGCATGTAGTCGTTTTGATTGGGGTCATTACATGATGGTAAGATTGGGTAAGTAAGTGGTAGATAAATGGTTCTGTTTAAAAAAAACTTATGGGGTTAATTAATAATAATTATAAAATAATTAAAATATAATGAATCCATTTATTGAGTTATTTTTACCTTAAAAATATGTATGAATC
>JASDQU010816620.1:36244-56655 GCA_032191745.1 Picea mariana
TGCTTGCATAAGCAGAGCCCAACGCCCATCAGTTTTTATGTCATGGTTTGATAAATGGGCGATCAAATGGGTAGAGACTCGAACAGGTATCGCTTCAAATTAGAAACTATGTCTGATAGCAAGGAACAAAGGAGGTCTTGACCCAACTTCAGTCAGGGAGTTGATTTAAAGATGGGCAGGTGGAAGACTTGGGAGAAGAATGTGCAAACTATCTCAGGCAACAAGCCTTTCGGTAGTTCGTAGAGGAAAAAATATGAATACAAGATCCGCTTGGTTCAGGGCTTCAAGAAACTGAAGGGAAGACTTGAATGGATCCTCCAATTCTAAGTCATTCAGTGTTGAGAAGTTCATAGGGACTGTTTAGAACAATTACAACTATTACAGTGATCCAACATACATCATCCTATAACAGTCGCAACTCGATTGGATCCTCCAATTCCGAGCTACAAAAAAATGGCCAAAATGCCTACATATGTTCTTCCCCATTTCGCCCAATAGAGGGGTCTCCTCAATCACATCTGGCCTGCATTCTACTGTCATACGCTACCTTAATTCTTCATGGCTCACGCCAGGGGGGTAGTTGAGCCCTTAAATGTTGAATTGGCATGTGCATGCTTCCCTGGCGAGTTGGAGACTCGGCGCGGCTTCCATGGAAAGAATCAGTACAGAGGACCATCTCGGGTGGACCTTCAGCCGGAACGTCCATACCCTGTAATTAATGAGTGAAGCGAGGCTTCAACCACCTTATCTCTTCTTCATTTATCCTCAAGCTGGCATCGAGATTTAGATCACATTGAATCAGTGCCTGGAGAACACAGCGCCCCCTCTCTTGAATCTTAATTAGGTGCCTTTGGCCTCTCTGTCAGAGTGCTTTTGGCGTTTCGGGGTTCGCAGATAAGAAAGGATTAGGATTTTTCTCCTTTAAAGTCGCGATGGGTGAAATGCCGGTAGGGTCTAACAGTCGCCACATGTTCCCCACTGATTTGACGGCTCTGAACTAACCCAGTAATACTGTGGGCCCAAGTTTCGACGCTTTCGACGCTATTCGGGTTCAGGGTTTCGAAATGTAAAATGGAGAGGAATGCTTACCGCTCAAACTCCTGAATGCCGACATGACGTGGATGCGTTCCACGTGTCCTTCAGATGGACGGCCCAGATAGTATTTGCTATTATAAAGGGGTTGTTCCCCCTTCACCCGCTTGCTTGATATGACCTGGTGCTAAGATCCTGGGCTTAGTTCGAAAGGAGCTTCGGAGTTTCGCTGATCGGCACTTTCAAGTGCAATGGACAGAGAGCTTCCTAACTCCCGATACCCAATACCCTGACAGGCTGCCACCTGTCCCGGTTGGATCGGACGACCCAAATCTTATTTGAACTATTGGTGCTCCCTCTTGCGCTAAACCTCAGGAAACTCGGTAGCTCCGAAAACCCGATGACCATCGATCTACTTTGTAAATAGATCTTGGATGCTGCCAATGCTATTTTGCCCGCTCGCTTGCCTTGCTACCGAAAAAATAGGGAATCTCCCATGCTACGCTTGGGCACTTCCTGAGCGACCTGCAGACCTGGGTGCTTTTGCGCCCAAGACAAAAATAATCGCTAACAAAATGTTGGCATCCATTTGGCAGTCACATGTCGGAGCATATTGTGCTCTGCAATAAAACATTGAAAATTAGAAATAACAAGAAATGCAATAGATTTCTTAGATAAATTTCAAAACCTTTTGTTAAAAACCAACCATAGATACATATACTATCCATTCCTGCTTCTTATCAGCTTTAGACAATTAATAGAGTTTTGCATTCTATGATTCCTTTATAATGTGGCATCTAATGCACACTCGAAACCCTAGGATATATATCTTCATAGCCTCTAAAATTCTCAAGCTACTACCTCAGACAATCCCAACAATATTAATATTTCCCAACAATATTAATATCTATAGTGTTATTATATTCTTGTATTACAAGGAAACCACCATTTGGTTGAGATTTTTCTAGAATTACTTCTCCCTTCTTAGTTTATAGAGGGGATGGAGGCTGGTTGCTAGAAGTTTTAGGAAATTGTTTTTTCAATGAAATTAAACCCTAACAATACATTGGTGCACTTACATATAACATGCACTAATATGTATATAGAACACAAGCATCAAGATAGTTTAGCATATTTTACAAAGAATATATCATCCATTTTCAATACCATCTTGATACATAATTGATGCAATCACCTTGAATCATGTACTCAACCAACTATAGAAACAAGTGTATGCCAAGAGAGTGCATAGCTAAAATCTAACAACGTTAACATTAATTAACAACTTAAAGAATGCCAAAAGGAAATTATAGGGACGAGAAGATGGAAACAATAGATAATATTGTTCAACAATGACTCAAGACTATTTATTAACAAGACAAAAAATTGTCTCTCATGGTATCATTACATTATCAACCAATCTAACACAATACTCATTCATGCTTTGACTATCCAGGCATGCTCACTATTCCACACATTCCCTCCAAAACCGATGTCCCTTCCTCTGCTCTTCTTTCTATATATGTCCCCTTCTCTGTTTCCACTCTTCTCTCCCTCTTTATGCGTGAACCGAACGGTCTCCCCCTTCTTTCTTCTCTTTCATTTCTTGGTAACCAAACCATCTCTTTTCCCCCAATCATTTCTTGTTTTTCTCACCCAAGATGCGCTGGAGGTTGGGCTGTTACACGATCCAAATTCTCAATCATTTTTCATATGTGCATTAGGAACTAGACAACTGTGATGGTTGAATTCTTCAACTCATTTCAAATGATTTATCTTCCATCATATAGTCAACCTACCAATTTCCATGAAAATTCTTACAAGACATGTGGATTTATGACACACATAACCCACAACACTCTTACGGACTTTCACCATGCCTAGTGTTGCAACGTTAGTGTTGAAACAACATGATTTACAACATGAGTGTTGCAACAACGTGATTTACAACACGAGTGTTATAAAATTGGTGTTATAGCAATGGGAGTTGCAACACTTGCAGCACTGGTGTTACAATAATGGGATTTGCAACACTTATTTTTCCCTATAATTTAGTAGCTAGAATTTGAAATGTTTTTGGTTGATGCTCCAACTGCAACTCATGTGAAAACTTGGTAAGAAAACCTAAGCTCCAACTCATGTGAATGCAATTGTTTATTCTACAGTGAATGAAGATCCTCATAAGCGTGCTAGCTCATGCTCATTTTCAGAAACTTGAAACCCCTATTTCTCCACTTAACTAGATATCCGTAATATTATTTATTTAGGGTTATTTTTGTAACCCTCTTCATCAAGATTTTCTCTAATTCTTCGCTAGGTTTAATAGGTAGTTGTTTCTTCCATTCAACCAATGTACTTTCATCATCATTTTATACTCCCTCATGAAACTCGTATAATTCGATCACATTAAATATTGGAGAAATGTCCAAATCCTCCGACAACTCAAACTTGTAAGCATTATCATAAATCTTGCTCACAATTCTATCTGGTCCAATTTTCTTGTAAAGGATTTTACTATATATACATACCTCTGGGAAATATTTGTTTCCTCAAGTGTGCCATTACCAACTCTCATTTTTCAAAAATATTTTGTCTTCTTTGCAAATATTCTCCATGTTTGTATCTGATATTACTTTGTTGTAGCTTCCTCTTAACTTGCTCATGCATTTCTTGTATGCTCTCAAAAAACTCACTTGCATCAACACTCTTTTTTTCCTCTAGATTTGGTAACTTAACCAAATCAACAATTCCTTTTAGTGATCTTCCATAAGCAATCCAAAATGGATTGTTTCCCATGGATATATTAACTAAATTTGTAACGTACATGCGCTGCCAAGTCGGGGCATGCTACTTCAAACAAATACAAAACAAAACCTCTCACTCTATTATGATAATCGCATTGTCTATACACAAGCATAGACCTACTAGGATATGGAAGACAGAGCTCTTTGTGGAATATCATACATATAAAATTAACCAACTAATATGCACTCTGATAATATACAAATTAAATGCGGAAATCACAGTAAAACATACATGCAACAACACATGCCATTCTTATAAATATAAAGATATGTACATGATACACATCATACAAATTAACATAGAAATGATACTTATCTTTTTATGAGAAGACCACCAACTGCATGCAGACCTTCCATGAACCTCCCAGCCTGAGACCCCACTGCTCCAAGCTATCAGCAGTGGGTCACCCCTGAGTTGGGAATAAACTCCATCCAGGATAAAGTGATTCCTAGGCTAGGCTCAGACTACAAAAATCTGCACAATGCAATAGGAAGGATTCCCACCTAGGAGCCTACTTACGCCCACCACTCACAGAATATTATTCCCCACATGCCTATCCCACCCCAAAAATATACACCTTCTCTATTCCACAGTCCATCGGTTGCTCCACTTTCCTTCCAGGGATTCAAGCTCTATAGCTATTGTTGGACTCCCTCTAGGAGAAATCACTTCCCCAACAATCTCTCTCACCTGGAGAGAGTTTCTCACAAGTCTAACAACCTGCTTCTTCAATCCATGGGCCTGACAACCCGCCTCTTCAAAACCACATGCTTGACAACCTACTTCTTTTGTCCAGCAAGTCAAACGGGAAACCACGGTAGAAAAATCGAGTATTGGCTCTGGTAATGACATCAAGCCACACCATTCTAGAGAAAATGTGGGTAGCAACAACAAAATGGCTAGGGCATGATATGGCTCAGGAACTACACAGTCATCTTGTGCCTCATAGGAAAAATGGGTTAGCTTCACAGGTTTGCTGGTTTTAGAGGTTGTAGAGGTCAACGATGGAGAAAATGGCTCGCTGCATGAATGCTCAATCTAAGTGTGTGCGTGAGTGGGGAGCATGGAAAGAATGGTGAGTGAACCCCCACAATGATGGATTTCCCCCCATAAAACATCATGCCCCTAGGTTGACACATGGCTCTCTTGGGAGTTCATTTCTCTCCACTTGGATTTGGTTCGTCTCCCCAAAGGAACTTAGGATAACAGGGGTTATTTCCCCAAATGTTATTCTTTTAGGAAAATATATTACAATATTCGCTTGGCAATAATCCCTCTAACTTAGCTGTTTTTCCCAGCCTCTCAACCCCATCCACTTCTCTACCAAGTGGAGCTTAGTTACCCATAAATATTTCTTCGTGGTTGGTTTACACACAACAATGTAATTATACTAATGATGTGAGTATTTACGTATACAAAATCAGGCTCCCTGACCTCCAACATCTAGGCTTGCTAGCCTAATAAACACATAAGCCTCCCAGCTTATGAACACTTGGGTCACCAGCCTATAAACATCATTAAACATTATTACAATTCAACAGGGGATCGGCCTTGGGGTATTACAATCCCCTCCCCTTATTTATGCATTGTACTCAGTGCATCTTACTTACATAATATCAACAAGATTTCTAAAATCTTCAAAAAGATGTGGGTATTTTTCCCGCATAACATCTTCACGCTCCCAAGTTGTGTCCTTAGAACTGTACCAAGTCCATTGGACCTTTACAAGCCCTATGGCTTGATTCCAAAGATGTTTGATTTTCTGGTCCAGAATGCGTATTAGATGCACTTGAAAAGCGCTTCCTTGCTCCACCTGAATCACATTCCAATCAATAACGTGATTAGCATTAGGTATATATTTCTTGAGAAATGATACATGGAATACATTATGAATAATCATAGATGTAGGTAATGAAAGCATGTAAGCTACTGATCCAATCCTCTCTAGGATTTCAAATGGCCCACAATATATGGCTTCCAACTTGGAACAATTTCCCAACTTCAGGGAACTTTTGTTGGCCCTCACCTTCAAGAAAACATGATCACCGACTTTAAATTCCTTGTGAGTTCTTCCCTTTTCAACATAGCTCTTCTTCTTGTCTTCGACATCTTTTAAATTTTGTTTAATCTTTATCATTTTCTCTTCCATTTCTCTGAGCAACTCTGGCCCAACCACTGCTCTATCAGTTGGGCTGTCCCAACTTATTGGTGTGTTGCACTTTCTTCCATAAAGTGCCTCAAATGGGCTCATCTTCAATGATTCTTGGTATTCCCATTGTTGTAGGCAAATTCTACTAAGTGTAGATAATATTCACATTTAGATGCTTTGTCCATCATATACATCCTTAGCATATCCTCTATCACTTGGTTCACCCTTTCTGTTTTCTCATCGAACTCAGGATGATAAGTTGTGCTAAAGTTCAGATTTGTTCTGAACCCTTTGAATAATCCCTTCCACAACTTTGAGGTAAACTTTGAGTCTCTGTCAAACACAATTGTCTTGGGTATGCCATGCAAGCATGCTACTTCCCTCATATAGATATCAACAACATTGGTTTCCTTGTGAGTAACCTTCATAGGAATGAAAGGGGAATCTTCGGTAAGCTTTTCCACCGCCACCATGATAACATCATGTTGCTTTCTTGTTCTTGGAAATTTGGTGATGAAATCCGTTTTTATCACTTCCCACTTCCACTCAGGAATGGGCAATAGCTACAGCAACCCAGCTGGGTGTCTATGCTCAGCCTTGACCTTTTGACACTCCAAACATTTAGTAATGTACTCAACAATTTCCTTCTTCATGCCTAGCCAATAATATTGGCTCTTGACTACTACAACTGTTTTTTGATATCCTAGATGTCCAACATAAGGTGCATTATGTAACTCTTTCAAAATTGTACTCCTCAATACATGAGAATCGGGTACATAAATTATGTTCATGTACAAGAGAATTCCATCATTTCCCAATTCACAATCTTAAACTTTCTGTTGCATTTTACCTTGTTGTAATTTTGTTACCAACTCCATGTATTGCATATCTACTTTTGCAGCCTCATAGATTATTCCTTTAAGATCAGTTTGATACATGCTAATGGCAGTAGCATGTAGTTCATGCACTCTCCTGTTGAGTGCACTATCCACTTTGTTCTCTTTTCCTTTGATGTGATTAATATTAAAGTCATACTTACAGAGGAATTCCAACCATCTGCTTTGCCTATTATTTAAATTTGGCTGATCAAACAAGTATTTCATACCATTATGGTATGTCCTCATCTCAAACCTCTTTCCCATGAGGCAGTTCCTCCACTTCTTCAAGGTGTTCACTATGGCTTCCAACTCCAAATCATGAGTGGCAATAGAGCCTTTCATGCTCTTCAATTTTCTATATTCGAAACATATCACAAACCCATTCTGACTGAGGACTCCACCAATTCCTTCCTTGCATGCATCTGTGAAAACCACAAAATCTTCATTCAGATCAACAATCCTCAGAATTGGAGCGTTGGTTAACAACTACTTCAATTGCTAGAAGCTATTTTCACATTTTGTTGTCCATTGAAACTTCACCCCCTTCCTTTGCAAGGAAGTGATTGGGTGAGAAATCCTCGAAACCCCTGCAATGAATCTTTTGTAGTATCCTGCTAGAACCATGATGGATCTGACTTCTGTCACATTATTAAGTGTTTTCCGCCCTTTAATGGCCTGAATATTTTCAAGGTCCATTGCTATCCCTTCTTCAAATATGATATGCCCCAAATAGTGAATTTGGTTTTGATAAAATGAGCACTTGCTCAATTTGGCATACAATTGGTGCTCTCTTAACACTTGTAACACCATCCTCAAGTGATGCTCATGCTCTTCTTCTGAATTGGAATATACAAGGATGTCATCCAAAAATACAATGACAAACTTGTCTAAATATTCCTGGAAAACACCATTCATTAAGCACATGAAAACAACTGGTGCATTTGATAACCCAAATGGCACCATTGTGAACTCATAATGACCGTACCTTGTCCCAAGTGTGATCTTGTTGATGTCTTCATCTTAGATCCTTACTTGATGATATCCTCACCTGAGATCAATCTTTGAGAATATTCGTGCATCCTTTAACTGAACACAGAGATCATCGATCCTTGGCAAATGATACTTGTTCTTTATAGTCACTTTGTCCAATTGTCTTAAGTCGATGCACAATATCAATGTCCCATCTTTCTTCTTCATGAATAATACTGGGGCACCCCATGGTGACACGCTTGGTTGTATATACCCCTTTTTCAAAAGTTTTTCAAGCTGCATTTGCATTTCCTTCAACTCTGGTGTACTCATTCTTTAGGGAGTCTTGGATACTGGAGCTATTCCATGCATCAAATTTATAGAGAAATCAATATCTCTCTTTGGGGGTAGTCCTGGTATCTCCTTAAACACATCCTCAAAATCATTTAGGACTGAGTGATCATCCAAATTTGACACCTTACCCTTAGGTGCTTCCTCCATATGGGCTGCAAATATTTGGCATCCCTTCCCATAACACTTCTTTAGCTACATTGATGATATCGCTCGAACAGTAACTGCCCTAGGAATTCCTTGTAACATTCTTGGGTTCCCTTCCTCATTCAGGCAAGTAAATTCCTTGTTATGATAGTCTAAGACAACATGGTGTTGGTCCAACCAATCCATACCAATTAGACAATCATATGAACCCAAGGGTAGTATGTTCAAATATGCCTTGGTACTTAGCCCATTCATTTCCACTGGACATGATTTAACTAGCTCAACAAATTTTCTCTTAGCTCCTGTATCCAACTATACCAACCAAGATTTATCATGCTTGCTTCTTGGCAATTTCAATCTTTCCACTACCTTAGGATCTATATAGCTATGAATAGCTCCTGAATCTATTAAAATAGTAAAGGCATGGTTATTGATCATACCTTATACTTCAATCATGTGTGATTTAAGCTCAACTTGCTTGTTGTCTAGGGCTATATAGATTCTTGGTACACTTCGACCCATGTCCTCCACTGTTTTTTCTTGATGTACATTATGGACAACTCTCACTTTGTCACTTATTTTTAGGAATCTATATACTTATGGTCTCCTTTACAACCCTAACATTGAATGGGTGTCTTCCTTGGCCTTTTCCCACCTACCTCATCCATTATGTACTCTCTAAAAGATGGCTTTCCTTGAGGTTTGTTTCTAAAAAATGGTGGCCTATTCCCCTTCTACCTTTGTTCCCTCTGAAACTTATTCTTGTCTTCCCAAGCTCTTTGGAAAGTAGGATTTTCTTTGATGAAGGAGACATAGTTCAACATTTCTAAAAATATCCTTTCATACTCATCAATGTTCATGTTGTCCAGTTTGAGTTCAAAGAACTCTTTCAACTTTTTGTCATAATACCTCTTGGTCAGGTATTTCTTCTCAAAATGATTCTTGAATTACTTCCAAGTCACATTTTTCTCTCTGATGTGCTGCACTTGCACAAGTTGATCCCACCACATGGATGCCTTTCATTTCAGTTGATATATAAAAATTCTTCCCTCCGCATGAGAAGAATAATTATGCAATTGGAAGTACTTCCTCATGCCTAGCAGCCATGTCTCAGCATATTCATCCTTCTTGTGCTCTCTATAAAAAGTAGGAGGTTTGATCTTAGTCATTTCTCCTTTCAATTCATCCACCCCAGACCTCTTATGATTCTTCCTAACAGAGGATGGACTTTATCTGCTATGTGCTCGACCATTGGAATTCCTTTGGGAGTGATGGTGATGTCTGATATGAATCCTTGGTCTTCTTTTCTCATGAGGGGACCTGTGGCTTCCTGATTTGTGGGAATCACTCTCCTTGTCCAACTTCTTTTCAATTCTTTACAGTCTCTATAGAAACTTCATATTGAAGTATTCTTGCTACTCCTTGGCCTTCATAAGCCTTTCATTATCATCCTGGTGGCTCTGCACATATGTCTACAATTTTCTGAGGGTCTCAGCCAGACTTATGTCTTCCTCCCTTCCTCCTCCATGTGCATTGGAGTTGGTACCTTCCATACCCAACTGGACATTCATCCCTCTGATTTCATCTTCTTGACTATAAACTATTTGTGTATCATCCATCACTTTGCACTCTGTGCTGAGTCTGATCTGACAGTTGTTAATTCTGCAAAAATGTGTAGCCAACATAACTTTGTCAGGGTAACTGTTCTTAGTAATTTCATGAAAACATGAACCATTTTGATTCATTAATATATCAGACTTATTTTCTGCTGATTTCCTGAGAAATTTACTGTTCATATCCAATTTCTGGGTGAACATTTATCTTTTAATGTTTAATACCTTTCCAATGCCTTCTTCCATGCTCAATTCTAAGTTTTGAGTAGGAAGTTATGGATACTTGAACAATTGTCTTTTTCAGTGATGCAATCCTTGTACATGGATTCTTCCAACTTAGAGTCGAATTGGCTTTTGGATCCATACTATATCCTCTCTTTAGGTTTACAGGGCTTCCTTACTTTGTTAGGTGTAGGTATGTACAAATTAAAAACCCCACGAACTCCTTCTATAATCCCTTCTCTATTTTCAAAAACAATTTTCGAGCACTTAGCCCTTTTTCTTCGACTCTCTCATCTCATGTGACCATAGGTTGTGACCCAACACTAAAAGACATGTGCTTATCCTATGCTTCAAGCCTCTGGGGCTCTGGAACTTTGGGTTTCAGAGGTTTACCTTTCACCTCACCCCATTTCCTATGAACGCCGAAGTGGTGAACCTCTGAATAACTGCCTCTTCAGAGCTTCGGGCTTCGAAATATCTTTCTACTTCATGCCTTATTTCTCCCGAACGCCGAATTTCTGAATACTCAAAGGACATATGATCGGAGATCCTCATTCCCTATTTAGATCAACGATCAATAGGAGTTGTGAAACTCTGGGATTTGGGAGTTTTAAGGCTCCATCATGCGCTTCCTTCTGAATTGTAGAATGTCGAAACCATGAAGAGATGAGATCCATGGTCAACATTTATCTGTCAACAAACGACCGAGATTGAATCCAATTTCAAAAACTGATAAAATCTGTTGATCTATCGATCACTATAAGATCGATGGTCCTGGTCGATTGTGGACCTTGATCATTCTTAGGGTTTAACAATGACCCCAAATTCCACAATGTAAATATGTGCGATGGAGTGAGAATCACATCCACCGTTGATCTACTATCCTGATGGAGATCTACAATACTAATGGATTACATAATTTGAAGTAACGTCTTCATTAATTATTCTTTGTATTTACGCAATCGTTTATGTCCGTTGATGTAGTCAGCAACCACGTGCTAGAGGGGTGATACATGGTAGATCCCAAGAAGTGGACACATGGCCTAATCCGAGGGGTGACACGTGTCAAGTTTTAACTGGAAAAATCAGCCTTTTAAAAGCACAAAACACACTTACACGTGACACACATCTTGTGTGCCCACGTCACCCCGGGTGATGTCATCAAGCCACGTCACTTCGGTGCTTCGTGAATTCAAAACTTCGGGACTTTGGGACTTTGGAGATTCGTAAGTTCTTCCTTCAACATCCATTATTTCCTCTGAAAGCGAATTCCTGAACTGCTTAAATTTTTCGGGGTCTATGTAGTACTGTTGTCATCATATATGATGGTGACATGTGGCCCCAATGTCAAGTGACACATGGAATACTTAGGATCGGTCCATGTCACCCTAGGTGATGTCATCATGCCACGTCATATATAGTCCTTTGGGACTTCAAATATCTAGGACATTGGAGGATTTCACATTTGCACACCCCAAAAATCCTGAAATCCAAATTTTCGAACACTTCCACATCACTCCAGGTGATGTCATCATGTCACATCACTTCGACGCTCTAGGACTTCAGGGATTTCTTCTCATCGACACTTTTTCAAAAATTTCGAATTGTCGATCAGGTCCATGTCACCCCAACGTTCCGTGATTTCGACACTTTGGAAGATCTATTCTAACCTTCATATTTTCAAAACTCCGGAACTGTCGATTACCAAACAATTTCTTCCCATAGCTTTGGGACTTCGGTGATTTTTTTCTCATCAACACTTTTTCATAACTTCCGAACTGTCGATCAGGTCCATGTCACCCCAACATTCTATGATTTCGGCACTTCGGAAGATCTCTTCACATATGCATATTTTCAAAACTCCCGAACTCCCGACTACTGAATAATTGCTTCCCATAGCTTCAGGACTTCGATGATTTCTTCTCCACGCAATCTCCAACAGATTTCCTTGTACAACGAACTGCCGAACCACTTGGGTAAATCCAACAACCCAAACTTAATTTTTTGGTTCTAAACCCACGACTGACGTGGTTTATCAAAATGCTATACCTCCTAAGCTTTTGAACACATCCAAGGTGTTCCCTCAATGCCCTCTTGCCACTTTGTAATTTTAATTCTCTAAAACTTTTGCATCAAAAACCACTTATATGGGCCAATTCAGGCTTAGTGTTGAAAATTGGGCTCTGATACCAATTTCTAATGTGTTATAACCCTATAATTAATATGATCACCTCGTGATTAGAATCTCTTCCTCCTGTTGTGTTATATTGTAAATAATATTTTATTTTGCAAATGATTTACACAAGAAAAGAAAAATAAAAGAAAGAAAAGAAAAAGAAAAAGAAAGAAAAGGAAAAAGAAAAAGAAAGAAAAAGAAAAAGAGAGAAAACAAAAGAATAAAATCAAAAGAGCATATAAAAAATAAAAGACAAGAATATAAAACCCCATGGAATAAATATGGTTTCATTCATACTGTCTAACCATGATCAAACTATTTAAATTTATGCAGATAGGATAGTGAATAAATTTGGCTAAACAGTCTAATCTTAGCCAAAATTAGATAGGTTAGTGAATAAGTTTGACCAAACAGTCTAATCTTGGTCAAATGTCTTAGGTTAGAGTAATTTTTTACCCAACAATTTAAGTTGGGTTGATGTGCTAGGTAACTAGATTAGGAACTAGGATAACATGTTTTATTTCTATAAATATTTGCTAAAGATTGATTAAATGCCTTTATTTTGAATTAAGTTGATGTGTTTTTGACCCCTTGGTGAAAAAATTGAAAAAAGGGGAGCTAGCAAAGACCCACAATATGTTTTTATCCTAAGTCTATCAGGATTTGACATCTTTGGCGTGTTGTGGCTAAAGGGCGCACTAATCTCAGTGGTTGATCAAAGTGTGCCCAAATCAACGGTCTGCAGTGGATATCGGACCCCCTCGACATTTCTTCCTTTAATGGTGGTGGGGGGGGTTCCGAATTAGTGGTTTTCCTGGCACGGGCCCCTCATAATGTGTCACCTCCACATTTACTCTAACCCCCCTTACTAATTTCCTCTTACCGCCTACCCCCCCCCTCCGATAAACTGCCAAACCACTCATCAATACCATCACCGCACTCCACTGTCACACTCTAGTCACCTATCACACGTCACATCCTATCCACCCATTGGCCATTCATTTTCCTCCACGTCACTTTCATCCATCCGTTGGCCAATCAATGCCACTTTCCATGACTGTTACCCATCCAGCTAGCCACCCGCTCCATAACGGACACCTCCCTGCACCATTTAACTCCGTTCTTTTTCCATTCTCACATTGTTCATCAATCTAGACCCAGTGGACACAGTCGTTTTATGTTGGCAAGTTAACCGCTACCATATACACCATTGAAAGGCGCCATTAAACCTAGTAATCATAGACAACAACATTTTCTATTTTCAGATCTTTGTTTGATTATGGAGCCTAAATCTAAATCCACTGAAACAGAAGAAAATCATTTCCTTCCTCCTCCCATCAACCTAGATCGCGTCCCCCTAGTTGATAAATACTATCGAATTGTAGAGATGAAGTGTGAATTCATTTTCTTCGAATTACACTTCTGGCTCAAAGATACTTTCCTAGACCAAAGTGACGAGATCGGACTCTCAGAGTCCAATCTCCCATTGTACATGTTTCCCCAGACTTACCATTTCCCTGAGTTCGCCCTTAAGTGCCAAGCTCACTACCTTCTTGGCCAAAGGGCCATTGTGTCTTTATCTGGTGAAACTCTGTTCACCATCACCTCCGAAACGATAAACCAAATGCTGCAGATACCTAGAACCAATTCAACCAACCCCTTCTCCATAGAAATTATGACTGAGCTCTATCAGAAACTGTCTTTTCCCCAGAGAGCTCAAATTTTTGAAATCTTCCTACCTGAAGATGCACAGTTGCCTAAAAAGAATCCCCCATATACTTCTTCCATCTTCTCAGTAAGAGCCAACCAGATCATCTCCACCCTTTGTAGCTTATTAGGATATTTTTCGGACGAGTGGGTAGATGAACCCATCCCAAGTTTCCTGTCCATCTTTTCCACTGAAGAAAAAGCTACAGTCCAATTTGACTATAGCAAGTTTCTGGCTGACAACATCCATGAACAAATTTTCAAGTTCTCCACAGAAGGAATGTTCAGGTACTCCTCAGTACTGGTATATCTTTTCCTTTTCTTCCAGGCAGACAAATTCTCCTTCGCCCTTCAAAAATTGGATCAAGATGGAAATCCTCAATCGGTGACTTCTTGGACATCAATAATGAGGAAGAACTCATTCGAATTCATCTTCAAAAAGTTCATCGATGAGTTTTACCATCCAGTGGTGTGCATTCTCAGCAGCAGAATGGAACCCAGGATAAACAAGGAGGTCCAAAGAATCCTTCACCTATCATACTTATCAAAAACATGTGACTGGTATCTTTACCATAACCATACTGAAATCAGAGTCTATGGATGTGAACTAGCTCCTTACAAGCTACCAAAGTAACTATCTGCCAGAATATTTATTATTTTCCCTGGAATACATCAGACAAATGATCAACTTTGATGATATCCACTTTTTGACATTCAAGAAGAAACAACAGCTCAGGATATAGAGCCAAATTGGTTCTTTCATATGAAACAACAGAGCTGCAGGGGAAGAAGCCAATAATATTTTAAAGGAAATGAATTTCAGCCTAAGCTTCCCATGGAATTATGACCCTTGTGGAATTATAGCAGAAACCATGCTTAAAAATAAAATCTCTCCTTATGCTCATGTGCCAAAACCAGAGATAGAAAAATTTATGAATCAAACAGACTGGCAAGAAAATACATTGTTGGATACAGAAGAGAAGCCTTCACCTGCAAATATTCCACATACCAGCACTTCACAGGTACAAGTAGAGAAGAGAGCCAGGAAATAAATCTCTCCTTCAATCACAAAGGTGTCAACAGAAGACTTCCAAGTCTACAGGAAGAGTACTAAGACTAGTCACACACCAGACAAACTTAGAGAAGAAGAAACATAGTCCACTATAGTTATGGAGGGACCACATTCATCAATTCTCTCAGACAAACAACATATAGTTTCCACTTCCTCATCCAAGAAGCAAGTTGATACTACACTATTAGATGAGTCTTCACAGGAGCCCACAGGACTTAGTATCTTTGATAAATATAAAATGATCAAACAAAGAAATGAACTTCTGACCAATAGCACCTATTCCCAGTTCTGGAAGAAAACATCCACAGCTCAGCATAGATTGTTGCTACCTTCGACACAGAAAAGGTAAGAATGCACATGGAATTATTACAGGCGCAAGTCCCTCACCCTAATACCCTTTCTGATTACAAGAAAGCTTCATTCGAGTTTGATGTGAAAGAGGTTCATCCAACAGATCAAATAGACATGCACCGACAAATAGGGGAGATGATCTTCTCCACCTTAACAAATACATCCTTGACTGCTGCAAAATTGTAGGTCTCTTTAAAAAATGTCCATTTCTAGCTGAAAGATATCTTATTTAGCCAAGGATAATAAAATCAAATCCTTATAGGAGATGGTATTAAATATTGGCTACAATCCATCCAATGTCAAAGAAGTCGAGGAACTATTGAAGAAGAAGAATTCTGACATAGCATCTATGAGGAAACAACTAAAACTTCAATCCACTAAAGATTCATAAGCAAAGGAAATGGCTAAGAAGGAAGGCCATAAAGGGGAGATGTTGAAACTGGTAATGGAGTAGAATGCACAGATAAAGGATATGGAGGCCAAGCTAGATAAGTTATTTAAAGAGAAAGAACAGAGCATGCAGATGAAGTTCATCCCACTGGAATTAGTCCCTCTCATAGGAGTCAGTACAACATCAGCAGCCATTACAACATAGATTCCATTAGCCATTCCAATAAAAGTACCAGATGCTTCTGAGAAATTGGTAAAGTCAATGGAGGACATCACCCTGTAAAGATAAGAAATCAAAAGATTGCAAGAAGAGGTTAAAAACCTCTAGAAGCTAAAATCCATGTTCCAGGCTAGCTACAAGACAAAGATGCACAAATCACAAAGACACAAACAAGAAATATAGAATCTACAGAAGGCAATTGTGATGGCCAAGACACCGTCTGAAGCCAAGGAAAACATCTGGATGGACATCAGCAAATCAATGACAGAGATATGGCCACTCATACAAATTGTGTTTGAACAACATGAACTGGTACAGAGAGCCAAACAAGTAATTGACAAGATAAAAGAAGAATTAGGAGAGAGGCCTACAAAGGCCACTGAAATCATCAAGTTCTTAAATTCCAAGACCAAAGAGGAATTAGAGGCATTGGAAATTGAAGACATGACAGAGACTATCCTTGAGGTTAATAAAGTTTTGACCAAGAAAGGATTGATGCTGCAACTGGAGGAGAAAGATTAGACGGTGGACATTGGAGTGCAGAGATTTTTCATCAAGGTCAACACACTGCACAAGAAAGGGATTCCAGGACTATTAGTGATAAATGATAAGCTCATCACTCTGTCATATTACAAGAAGAAGATCCTCGCAGTAGCAAAAAAAGGTTGTAAGTTTGCAGGCATACAAGGGAGCATTAGTGGAAAGGATTTCTTAGAAACTTTACAGTTGGACCTGAGCATCCAACATGAGATAAAATACACTTTCATCACCAAGCCTAGTTTTTCCAAGTACACTGAGATGGACGAAACATACATAAGATTACTCAAGGTTTCCATCCCTAGTCAAAAGAGGTGGCAAGACCTATGTTCTTTACATGAGTAAATGTGAGGTGGATTTCCGAGTCAGCATGAGGAAGACAGTCAAGTCAAAGTGATGAATCACCAACTACTTCCCCCAGAATCAACACCAAGGATTCGAATAGATCATCAACATTCCTATTATTTTGTAATCTGTAATCTAGTTAGTTAGAATTTTTCTCCACAATATCATGATCATTAATGATAGGATCAAATGTAATTGTTGTATAAACACTTCACACTTCGAAGTATTGAGGTTTGATATTTGCGCCCAAGGAGCTATGTGTTTAATATTTTCAAAAGGATCGACCAGTAATAAAAAGGCTATTCATAGGATTCTTGCGTTTGAAAATTGGTGATGTTTATCTTTCTCTGTAATAATTATGTTTGTTGTTTCTAATCATTAAAAGGAATTTAATGAACAAAATTTGTCTCGAGCACTCTATTTCTAGTCTTTTAGTGATTTACATGTTATTCATCTGATATTAAGTAAATGAATTCTTAACTGCTTCTTTGATTGGTTTATTTTCTCATTTGTTCTGTCTTTTCATCTCATTTAATTCTAATAGATCCATCGTTCTCATTATCTCACCCTATGAAGGAACCTCTTGAAAACTGTATCAGATTCTAATCTTGAAAACAAACCCCATAGCCCAATGGAAGTGTAATGCAATTGTTCAGCCAATCTTTATAAACAAACAAACAAACTCATATCTTCTTAACTAGCCTAAAATCTAAAACCCAAACAAATATAAATCATACAAAGAGTTCCCTCTCTAAAACTGGCAGGGGTAGATCGCAGTTTCAAAAGTGGTTTTGGTAAGTTACCTCTGTCAATTTCTTCTACCCTTGACAACCTCTGGGAATTACAGAGTGATAACATAGTGTCGACCATACTGGGGAACTGAACAAATTTTTTCATCTTTATGAATTCTCTTCCCTAGATAAAAAACATTTATGCCTTGGGAAACATGACACCTACCTCGGGAAACGTGTCATGTATTTAGGTGGGTTTTCGGCACATGGTTTTTGCCGATGGTTTTTCTATTTTCGGTTAAGGAATTAGGGTTTTGGACTAATCCAAGTCATTGGGTTAGGGTTTTGGATGCCGCTGGCTCCTATATGTATTTTGTATTGTAAACATGGTAACACGATGAATAAATATAGAATATGCTGGTTTTCCCGGTTTGGGTTTCCAGGGGAAAAATCTCTGTGTATGTTTGTATTTTCCATTATATATTTTCTGTTATTTTTCTAAATATCTATTTGCAGTAGATATTGTACAAGGTTAGAATTTATAGGATGCTCATGTTCCTCCTCACAACAGTAGTAGACTATTTTCCCAGGCGCTTGCAAGAAAGCAAATTTTGATAAACTGTCTACAACTTTGTTGTAGTCCTTGTATACATGAGTGAAAGTAATTTTCTAAAATATCTTTATGAGCTTGCCAACACGGACCTTCCAGCATTCCAAGGTAGCCACCTGAATATGAATCTTCCCCTTCAGCCATTCGATGATGATATTTGAATTTCCTTGAACATGGAACTCCAGAATCGATAGACGAGAAGCCAAGGTGAGAAGGGCCCATGCTCCCAACAGTTCATCTTTGGTATTTGTTCCTGATCCACAATTGAAATACCATTTATAACTTCTGTATCGATTGATCCTTATATGTCCCCCAACTCCACTATTGTTGCATGTTGACAGGGTTGCTCCGTCAAACCAGCCAATCGCTCCACTTCCTTCATGAAGAGTGGGAAAATTCCGACGATAGGAAACTTTTGGTTTGTAATAAAAAATCCTTGAATCTGTTGTCATAAGAAAAACCACCTTCTTTGGGCTGGGATTACCATCTTCAAATGTTGCAATGTTCCTTTCCTTCCATATATACCAGCATAAAACAACTGGTAAGCTAGGAGACAGGGTTTTTTGTGCAAACCATAATTTGAAACAGGCCGAAAGTGTACCCCCCAACCACCTTGCTGTAAGAGATAATGAAATAGAAATTAAATTCCATACCTCTGTTACAAATGAACATTCAACAAATAAATGATAAGTCGACTCCGAGCTTTGTTTACATAAAAGACATCTCCCTGGACCTTTGAAACCACGCCTTTGAAGATTATCCCAGGAAAGGATTTTATTCTCAACAGCCAACCAGGTAAAAAGTTTAATTTTCAATGTGCATGGCCAAGACCACAATTCTTTCTGCCAGCCACCTATCACATAGTTCCACCACCTTTTTTCCACTACCACAAAATCATTTTTAACAGAGATCTTACTAGACACATCTCCTCCCAACCAGGTGAACTCATCTGGCTTCTCATTTAATAAAATTTCAGCATTAATAAGAGCCCGATGAAAAAGCTTCCATTTTGCAGCAAGACAATCCACTAAGCCCAACTCCTTGCTGGATAACCAATTGGATCCCACCATCCCCACTTTGGGTTCACAATAATCTTGAAAAAGATAATAAATACATTTCTTGTTGATAGCACCGATCAAATCATTTGACAAAATCGCCTCCTCCCCCATGCCTATAATGTGATCTCTACCAATCATGATAGAGTGTCTTGATCTCGGACACCAAGCCAACCAATGGAGGATGATTTATTCCAATAGAGTGGTTTTTCTTGAATAATCTTGATGAATCAGTCAACATTTTGCAGATAACAACCAATGATAATTGTTCCACTACTAATAGACAATTGAATTATGTTAAATTCCTCTGTGAAAAAATAAAATCCAGTTAGGAGCACTTCACTCAGCACTTGCACTTGGCTAAATTGCCATTCTACCTAAAACTAAGTTGTAAGAGAATGTAAAAATATGTGGAAACCATGAAGAGCTGAGATCTATGGTCGAAATCTATCTGTTAACAGACGACCGATATTGAATCCAATTTCAAAAAATAAGAAAACCCATTGATCTGTCAATCACTTTAAGATCAATGGTCCTAGTCGATTATGGACCTTGATCATTGTTAGGGTTTAAAAATGACCCCAAATTTCACAATGTAAAGATGTGCGATGGAGCGAGAATCACATCCATGATTGATCTACTATCTTGATGGAGATCTACGATCCTGATGGATTACAGAATTTGAAGTAATGTCTTCATTAATTAGTCTTTGTATTTACGCAATCATTTATGTCCATTGATGTAGTCAACAACCACGCGCTATAGGGGTGATACGTGGTAGATCCCAAGAAGCAGACACATGGCCTAATCCAAGGGGTGACACATGTCAAGTTTTAACTGGAAAAATCAGTCTTTTAAAAACACAAAACACACTCCAAGGGGTGACACGTGTCAAGTTTTAACTGGAAAAATCAGTCTTTTAAAAACACAAAACACACTTACACGTGGCACGCATCTTGTGTGTCCACGTCACCCCGGGTGATGTCATCAAGCCACGTCACTTTGGTGCTTCGTGAATTCGAAACTTTGAGACTTTGGAGATCCGTAAGTT
>JASDQU010816621.1:0-16948 GCA_032191745.1 Picea mariana
TTTCTGAGGTTTTTCTATGCTATATTGATATTTGGTTCTTAACAAATGCTCTCCTTTTAGTGGGTCTCCTTCCATCGACTTCAGCTCATTTATTCTGGATATGGGACCTAGATTTTTATGAGTACCTTGAGGCTTCCAGTCATTAGTGGCAGGATCTCTCGCCATTGACAGATGGGAATACATCAATGTCTCCTGATCAATGGATCTCTCAAGTGTTTGACACCAACTCCTTTATTCACATTTGTAGATATTTACTCAGTGCCTTGATACCTACTTTCATTATCGGTAGGTTGTCTCACATTTGTTAACGATATACTTCAATGAACGGTAATCAAACGATGTCTCATCGTGTTTGACATCAACTCATTTATTCACATGATGTAGACTTGAACCATTGGTGGATAGTGTAGAAGACTTGAAGACATCACTATGTGGCCACAACTTTCCTGAGTTGTTGTTTCCATTTCATTGGACCAGTACCTATTTGACTTCAGTGATCATGGGAGATCAGATTGTACTCCATGGTATATAGATATCTTCAAATTGATTTTTGAGACTGGTTTCACTGGGCCTTGTTTGTGACTATGACAACTTTTGGTATATAACCTCATTTGTATTTTCCTTTTCATGGCCATGAACACTTGTTTGGTATATTTTCCACATGGATCTGCATTGTATTCTTGGCAGCCATGTATGGAAAGTCAATACATAATGTAATGAGCAATTGAGTTCGTCTAGTTGGTTCTCTACCACTCCACTTTTGGGTTATTTATAATGTATTTCGGTCATCACATATACTCCTCTGATATCACACATTAGGGGGCATCTATTATAGCAAGATTTTCCTCACCATTGCTATCTTGCACAGAGGGCATTTTTCCATTTCCCTGTGCAGAATTTTTATCCCTTTTTGATGAATTCAGAGCTAAAAAATATACATCCTTCCACATATATGCTCCCTAAATGCTATGCAAGATGCGTATATGCTTTTTGCTCCATTACAACTCGTGTGTATCGGGATTTGTGACAAAAAATACAAAATGAGGCTGGGTTTCCATGTCATGACAAAAGATCTCTGATCCTTGGCCTTCCATGTACTAGAAACATTTTGACTCGACCCTTCAGTTGCATTCTAGAGGCTATAAGAGCACAATTTCAAACTATTGAAAAGAAGGAGAAAGCATTCACTGTTGAGAGCAAATTTACTCTGGGGAAATTATTTCATATTGAGTCTGCATCCCTTTGTCCCTCAAGTCTGAACACAGTGTTTAGTGCCCAAGCTCTTCCCTTATTGTTGAGAGAACCTCTTTGGATATTTCTCATGAGCTTTCCTTTGGTGGAGGATTGAAGTTGTGGGGAACCAGTTGGAAGGAACTTGGTTTCTTGGTTTCGAACCGTGCTGACATGAAAGTCTATAATGTTGACACTTCTGGTGATCAATTATTAATAGAAATACTCCTTTCTCGTCCTATTGGTATCTTGCAAATATATGATTATTATCCATGGGCGTGTTTGTAATGTTTATTAATGGATTATGCTATCTGATGTGCTAATCCCTTTTATATCATCACTATATACTTGCTTTTCTTGTTTGTTGAGAACTTCTCGTAGGTATAAAGCTTTGGGTCAAAGTGCTCAATGGTGGAACATCATCAAACATTGGATCAGGTAGGCCTCTTTCTTGTATTGCACATTAGTCTATATAGAATATGTTGGAATTGAGTTGATTTATATAGTCATACCTGTCTGTTATGGTTTTCCCTTGGCCATAGAGAGTTTTTCCCTTGTAACAAACACTAAAAGAGAATTGGTGAAATCCCGCAAGATATTGTCCATCATCCTCATGAAAGTTGCTGGGGATTTTTTTAAGACAAAGAGCATGACCAACCATTCAAAAATACCTTCTTTTGACTTGAAGGTAATATTCCATACATCTGTCTTCTCTATTGGGACCTGATGGTAGTTGAACTTCAGATCAATCTTATTGAAGTATTTTCCCCCCTTGAGTTGATCAAGGAGATCGTTGATTCAAGTAATCGAGTACCAGTTCCCGAATTTAATTTTATTTAGGGACTGTTAATCAATGTAGAGTCACCAGGTCTCATCTTTCTTTTGTACCAACATGATCGGGCTTCCACAAGGTGATGAGATAGGTCGGATGTGCCCCTTGTGGAGCAATTCTTAGATCTTATGCTTGATCTCATCATTTTATAACATAGATCTTTTGGACACACCGACCATATTGATAGGGGGGATGAATCAATGTAGGGATCCTTTCCCTCCTTTACAAATCATCTTAGTTAGAAATCACTATTTTCTAATTAATAATTACTTTCATTTATATGTAAACATATTTCAGCAACAAACATTATAAATAAAACATCACCATAAAGAACACAAGGAAGACAAGATATATCTATAAGTTTCTTTTGTATTACGGACTAGAATTTTTGGGGTTTATCAACAACAAATAAAAATAACAACAACTCCACAAGAGTACTAACTCTCAATGCAAGACTCAACTTGCAAATCTCAACACCATCTAGGATGTGAGAAATCCAATCCTCAGGTACAAGACCCTTTTTGTGGATAGAACCAAATCTTCCAATACATACAGGACCTATCAACAGTGCAACGTGCATATGTACATTCCCTTCCTGCAATGAAACATGCATATGTACATTCTCTTCCTTCTGTCAACCTACGTACACCTTCAGAAACTAGGGTTTCTAAAACTTCAACCTTCTATCCCTTCAGACCCTTTCTTCCTCTGTCACATCCACTTGTGACCTTTCACTGTAATCTTGCTGTCACTTCTCAATATGTACCATCACCAATCACAAACATATCTATAACATCCAACAACGTATGCATGTTCCTCATGCATACATAATGACAAATCAAGGATATCTCACAATCAGAACAAAACTGGACTACTCAACCAACCAAATACCATATTCAAACATCAATAATACCATACAAGGAATGCCTCAAACATTCACCATAATTCTAGACATCAAGACAATATTTACCCATACCAGAACCTTTGTAGTAGATTTGAACTTGTAGAATGTTGATCTGGAACTTGCTTCAGAATTTAGGAACCTAACACCAACACTTACTCAATTTTTCATGTCATTCTCAATTGTACGCACCCTTCTCTTCTTGAGCTCATGTACGCATGCACCCTGGCTCACTGCAGCCCATGTACCACTTTAGAAAACTAGGGTTTCTAAACCTATGAATATTTCATCATCAAAACCTCATACTTACGAAACTTTTGATGCTTCCATGAGTACCCACAATGAATCTTTCACTAGAATAGATATTCAATATACTTAAGAGATTCACTCATGAGAGATCCTTTCTCTCTTATTTATATTTCTCCATGTAGCTTTCTTATCTAACCAAGTTCCTTCTTTTTGGGGCTAACCTAGTTCTAACCACTTGTCCACTTATAACTACTTTCTCCACAAATAGTAACTTCTCCACTTCTAGTCGCAACTAATATATTTTTAATTATTTTCTTATTGCAACCACTTAACCCATGACTAACCACTCTTACTAGTCAACTTATTTTAGTAGCTTCTAGAATAATTTGACTTCTTTGACCTTCTAGGGGATTTTAGACAACACATGAGAGTTCTCCAAATTTATATGGCCATAAATCTCTAACCGTGAGGAGTTATGTGATGTTGCACATATCACCGTAAATGGAATGATAAGCACTATACATATAGAATAATATTACTGACAAATTCATTGATCTTCATAACATTATTCCTCAAACAAAATTGGGTTCCCCAACGACACTGCTAGGATGACTCAACCACTTAACCATTTGGACTTCACAAAGCATCTTCCTATGATCGATTTCACCATAAGGGGACCACTTTGGATTTCATCCATTTCGTACTTCTTATCAGCCATGATAATACAACAATGATCAACCTTTACATCAATCCATATGGAACATGAACCCATGACAACGCATTACTATGATTCCTCATGAACTTATCCCTAATACATCTATTACATCTATGAACATATGATCCAACAATCAATACATCAATGATACAATGAAAATACTTGACATCAACTCTTTGGCATAAATCCTTTGACATCAATGACAACATATTGAAACAATCTCCCTCTTTGGCATTGATGGAAATACCAACATTGATGTCAATCACCAATCATTTATGGAAGCTTGTAGACATGGAAATTATCTTCATAAATAGTCATCTCAATCATATCAATGTAACTATCTCTTCCCATCTGAAATTAATGGAAAATGGTAGTTCTCTCCTTGGGGATAATCCCCCTACCCGAACTCTTCTTTGGGTTTCTCCCCCTGTCTGGATTCCTTTGATCTTCCTTTAAATAATATCTCCCCTTTTGAACAATGGATATCACTCTAATGTAATGTTGAAAACATATCACACATGCTCATGCTCCCCCTATGGCCATGCCTCTGTTCTCTCTCTCCAAGAATCTAATTCTCTATCCTACATCTGATGAATCTCTCCTCCTCAAAGCATGAGCATAAGAATAATTCCCCCTGTGGGTATTTCTCTCCCTATCTTCTCTACAATATGAACAATATGCTACCACTCCAATCTTCTTCTGCTGTGAATTCCACTACTCAAGAATAATATTCTCTTCCTATGATGATCCTTGGACCTGTCCGTGCATCGATAATCCAAACTTGTGCCATACCATACATCAAGTGTATACCAATAATACATACTATCTCATGCATCAATCATGAAGAAAAAGATATGTCAAAAATGAATCTTGAACAAAGCATCAACCATGTGCACCCTATGCCATATCATGTCCCAACAATGCACATAAATCATGTACATCAACCATGTACATCAACACCATAAAATATACCATAAAATATCATCAATGGAGTGTATCACCCATATTCCAAGAATATGTTCCAATGGTGTACCAAACATATATCAATATCATCAACATCATTAACTGTATAGCATGCCAACCAGGTGCCTCAACCAAGTGTCATATTACTCATGATATGCCTCTACCATGAACCAAGTTCCACAAACCATGTGTCAAGAAATGTATCTCAATCATAAAGAAGAAATCAATGTTCCAACTAAGCACTAGAACAAGTGTCTCAACTATCCCATACATCATGAACCAAATTATATGCTAAACAAGTAATATCAATGATGTAATCTAATCAAGTGCTATCACCCACAATCATATACGATCTACAAGTGCATCAACCATGCACTAAGCCTCAAAAAGATGTACCACACTCAAGATGTGTTACCATAAATATATGTCCCATCAACCATAAATAATGTGTCAATCATACTTCTCGCAAGTGCCTCAACCAATGTACCAATCATGCATCAACTATAGATCAAGTTGTGACTTATCAGTGATGTACAACATAATAATCTCATCAACTCATAAACTACATGTCCCAATATGTAGCTCAACTACATGCCCAATTCATGGATCAAGACATACAACAAATATGCTTCTAACAATACATCATATATAAATAAAGCTCACATATGTACCAACCCTGTACTATAACAGATCTTCTTCAAAAACCATTCACTACAGAAAGTACTCAACATCCAATAATATCTCTAAACATGTACCAAAAGTCTTCCTATATAGACCAATGATATATCTCTAGCTAGCATCACATCATCATGATATATCTTATAAACAAAGTTCCATAACTTCAGTGACATAACCAACATTGTTCCTCAATATAAAATGCCTCAATTCACACTCTAGGGTTAGTACCATGCATCCAGTATAAGTATCAAGAATATTCTTCAACACTCAACCATATGTCATCACCATACATACATCAAACATACATGCAAGAATATAGTCATGAAAACCTGCAACAAACCATGTCATACCATGCGAAACAGAGTTATACCATGAATCCATGCTCCAAGTCATCTGCATAGCCTTCTTTTCCGAGGCTTTCACCATAGGTACACGACCTGTTGCACAAACAACTCACATATGTACGCAACCTTTCTATAGGCCACCTCGCATATGTACGATAATTCTTCCACAGGAGCCCACATATGTTTCAGAAAATTTCAAGCTTTAGCTTTCCTCATGGCTTCCATTATATTCTAGTTGTTTAGTCTTCTTCATCCACTTTTGAAGGTGTCCTAGCTTCTCAAAACTTGAACTATGAATTTCCATCTTTTCAATATTGTATTCCTTCCTAGTTTCATGTGTTCTTCTTGTCATGCTATATGAAGAAATCCTCATGGACTGTCTTCTTGTGTTCTAACAATCTTGGGATTTGTATCCAAACCCACTGCAGTTATAGAATCTCATGGTGTGACAATGAACAACAATGTGTCCCAATTGATTACATTTCCAAAATATTAGGGTGTTATGAAACCTTCCAACATATTTCCTTGCATAATTTTTGCAATCCAAAGCTTTGAGACCATATTCATTACATGAGAAGCAGTGACCATGCAAAACATTTTCATACCTTTGATTTGGTGTCCAACTTGAAGGTGTCTCTCTTCCGAATTTTCTTTGAGGTGTAAAGATGGCTTTTTGATGTCTTACTTACTTTGTTGTTTTTAAAATTTCCTTGCTTTGTGTAGGTACTTGACTTGAAACTTTACTTCCACCTTTTGAGAATGAAGGACATACCTCATTCTTCTTAGAAGTTCTAGATTCAAGGTGTGTAGATTCCTTGTTGTACCCAAGACCTGATTTATAATTTGGTGATCTTTGTCTATCCAAGATTTCATTCAATATTGTAGAACTATTCATGAACTTGATATGAGTATTTGACTTCTTTACTTTATTTCTGATATCAACAACTTCATCTTCCAACTTATGGCATGACTCTTCCTTTTCATTTACTTGATTCTTTAATAGTTCCTCTACCCTTTTGGATTTTTCAAGTTGAGTCCTTAAATTTACATTAATTTTAATATCTTCAATGCTTTTGCTAAGTTCATTATCTACCTTCATCTTTTCTTCTACTTGACTAGTTAGATCATTCTTTAGTTTCTTGATCTCTTCTTCTTGCTTCATGAGTATTTGATTTAATGCCATGGTATGCCTAGGGTACTTTTCTAGGATTTCCTTAGTGTATTTTTCAAGATACTCAAAATAAGTTGAACAATTTACTATTTCATATCTAACATCATCCAACTCAGAAAAAAAATCTATCTTTAAGTTTCAACAAATCTTCTTCTTCATCATTTGCAAATTCTATACAAAATTCTTCTATATATTCTTATTCTTTTGTAAGAGAACATTCAAATTCACTAGAAGTATTGTAATCGTAAGATTTTGGAGTGTCTTTACCTTCATTTTCTTTTATGGAATTTTCTTCTCACTATACCTTCTCTAGCTTCAGCCATAGATCCTTGGTGGAAATACATTGTCCCATGCTTTCTTTGACATAGCTTGATAATCCATTGAAAATGGTCTTGAGCGCTAATGCATCATTCTTCTTCGCTTCCTTTTTTGCTATAAAATTTGACTTGTTCTTCAAGGGAACTAATCCACCAATAGATGTATTCCAAATACCTTTTCCTTTTTCCTTCAAATACCCTTTCATTTCTATTCTCCATGTTGAGTAATCTGTCTCATGAAAGAGAGGAACTTCATCTGCATGTTCATTCATTTTTGTGCCCATGGATCTCCTTCAAGATTGCAAGGCTTATGATGAAGGCCGAATATGATACCAATTGTTGGACACACGAACCACACTAAGAGCGGGGGTGAATCAACATATGGATATTTTCCCTCCTTTACAAAGCATCTTAGTTAGCAATCACCATTTTCTCATTAATCATTACTTTCATTTATCTGTAAACATATTTCAGAAAAAAAACATCATCAATAAAACATCACCATAAAGAACACAAGGAACACAAGATATATATATACGTTTCTTTTGTATTACAGACTACAATCCTTGGGGTTTATCAACAACAACTAAAAAGAGAAACAACTCCACAAGATAAGCAACTCCAAAAGATCACCAACTCTCAATGCAAGAGTCAACTTGCAAATCTCAGCACCAACTGGGATGCGAGAAATCCAATCCTTAGGTGCAATACTATTAGGTATATAGAGAGATAGTAGTGGGGGATCAAAGGGCCCATAATGATAATAGTGGAGGTCATTCAATATAAGGTGGACTAGGTCCACTATATTATTAAATAAGTCCCACTATGGTATCTAGATATAATAAATGGGTAGTTAGATATAATAAATGTAAGAGGACTTCTTAGAAGGTTCTACTTCTAGAAGATTCCTCCTCTAGAATGTTCTTAGGTGATGGTATCCCTATATAAAGGGGTTAAAACAATGTAATGGGATATGAAGAGAATTATTTTATTTGGAGCAGTATCTCAATAGGAGGATGCCCCCTCAAAGAGGCAAGTGAACAAGAGAGGATCCCTTCCATAATAAGATCCATTGTATGGTGTTTCCCTACCTCAAGGGTTTCTATAATAAAGTTGTGGTTTTATATATTGTTCTATGAATATTTGTGGTATTTATGTATGCAAGTATTTGGTTCTTAACAAGTGGTATCAGAGCACTTTCCTTGACAGACATTGTGGGTAGATATTTTTTATTTTTGCAGATTTTGTTTTCGGAGAAGAAAAAAAGAGGGCCATGATATTCCTCTTAGAAAAAAAAGTTGTATATCTGCATTCCTCTCAGAAAAACACCCAATTTGAAAAACCAAATAGTCCGAAATAGAGTCCGGGAGGTCAAGATATTGAAGTTTTAAAATCTACAAATTTTCAAGTTTTTACCACAGACGACGACGCGATTTTTTTATTTCTGTAGCAGTTGGATGCTGAATTTTCCCAAAACAATTATATATCTGAGTTCCTCTCTCAATTTCACCCAATTTCAAACAACAAATCATCCAAAACAGAGTTTGTGAAGTGAAGTTATGAGCATTTTAAATTCAACAGTTTTTTAGGGTTTTTTTCTAGAAAAAACCGCAATTTTTTGTCGTAAATTATTGTTCTATTTTTGGGGTTTTTTCATGACGGCTATGGGACTGAAGAGTTCGTAGGGTGATTAGATGGCTATGTCCTCTCAAACCCTCAAATAAATTCTACAAATTACTGAATCATTCAAATCCAAATTGTATGACACATTGAATGTCAAATTGGATGACTTTGTAGATAGCCTCACAAACGACCTCAATGATAGTTTTCGTAGTATTAAAGATTCATTGGATAGCATGCAGGAGATATTTCTTATGGAGGACATCAGGGATGAATTTAATCAAGAAATATATTATTGGTATGATTTGGAGGCCAATTGCAATGATTGGTATATGGATAGTTGTCATCTATGGGATGACAACCACTTTCATGTTTTATTTGATGACTCTAATCCACCTTCTGTAGACAGAATCAATTTGACAAATCCAGAGCCAATGATTATTATCAGTATCCATCCTGAATATTCTATAGTGGTATTATTACTTCTGGATTCTTCTATGACCCTTTTCCACTATGTGGATGGATCTTCTTATTTGGATCCACATGACAAGTGTCAGTCTTTGGAGCATCATTTTGGGTTGATTATTGGGTTCCAAAATATTCCATGGGGAGTTCACATGAGCACTTGGACATGGGGCCCAGGCTTACAATGGCGGTTGGACTACTTCAGCATGGTGGCTTTCCTTTCTACATGGGATCTTGGTTCTCCAATATTCGTTAGCATTATGGTCCACAATTATCCATAGGACCTTGGTATATGTTTGTACATCAAGTGTTGAGGACAACACTTTCATAAGGGGATGAAATGTTAGGTATCTAGAGAGGTAGTAGTGGGGGCCCAAAGGGCCCATAGTGATAATAGTGGAGGCCATTCAATGTAAGGTGGACTAGGTCCACTATATTATTAAATAAGGCCCACTATGGTAGCTAGATATAATAAATGGGTAGTTAGATATAATAAATGTAAGAGGAATTCTTAGAAGGTTCTACTTCTAGAAGATTCCTCCTCTAGAATGTTCTTAGGTGATGGTAGCCCTATATAAAGGGGTTCAAAAAATGTAATGGGATATGAAGAGAATTATTGTATTTGGAGAAGTAGCTCAATAGGAGGAAGCCCCCTCGAAGAGGCAAGTGAGCATGAGAGGATCCCTTCCATAATAAGATCAATTGTATGGTGTTTCCCTATCTCAAGGGTTTCTATAATAAAGTTGTGGTTTTATATATTGTTCTCTAAATCTTTGTGGTATTTATGTATGAAATTACACATTGTATGGAAGAGTGCATGATAGATTGCATGACATTGCAGATGGACTGAATGATAGTTTTCGTGGTATTCAAGATTCATTGGATAACATGAGAGATTTGTTATGGAAGAAATCAGGGATGAATATAATCAAGAAATATATGCTTGGTATGATTTTGAGGCTGATTGTGATGATTAGTATATGGATAGTTGTCATTTCTAGGATGACAACCACTTTCATATTTTATTTGATGACTCTTATCCACCTTCTATAGAGAGAATCAATGTGATAAATAGGGAGCCAATGATTATTACTAGTGTCCATTCTACATATTCTATAGTGGTATTATTCCTTCCAGATTCTGCTACGACCCTTTTCCACTATGTGGATGGATCTTCTTATTTGGATCCACATAATAGGTGATGTTCTTTGGAGCATCATTTTGAGTTGGTTATTGGGTTCCAAAATATTCTACGGGGTGTTCACATGAGCACTTGTACATGGGACCCGGGTTTACAATGGCGGTTGGACTACTTCAGCATGGTGGCTTTCCTTTCTACACGGGACCTTGGTTCTCTAGTCTTCTTCAGCATTATGGTCCATAATTATCCATGGGACCTTGGTATATAGTTGTACAACAAGAGTTGAGGACAATGCTTTCATAAGGGGGGTGGAATGTTAGGTAGTTAGAGAGGTAGTAGTGGGGGCCCAGAGGGCCCATAGTGATAATAGTAGAGGCCATTCAATTGAAGGTGGACTATGTCTAGTATATTATTAAATAAGGCCCACTATGGTAGTTAGATATAATAAATGGGTAGTTAGATATAATAAATTTAAGAGGACTTCTTATAAGGTTCTACTTCTAGAAGATTCCTCCTCTAGAATGTTCTTAGGTGATGGTAGCACTATATAAAGGGGTTCAAGCAATGTAATGGGATATGAAGAGAAGTATTGTATTTGGAGCGATATCTCAATAGGAGGATGCCCCCTTGAAGAGGCAAGTGAACAGGAGAGGATCCCTTCCATAATAGGATCCATTGTATAGTGTTTCCCTACCTCAAGGGTTTGGTAATAATATAGTGTGGTTTCTTATATCTTTCTTTGTGGATCTATTGTATATTCAGTATTTGTGGTGATTATATTTGTAGATCTATTCAGGTTCTAAAGAAAGACCATACTTGTGGATAGAACCAAATATGCCAATAGGTACACAAACTATTAATAGTGCAACATGTGTATGTACGCTCCATTCCTATAATGCATCTGACATATGTACGCACTCTTCCTTCTGTCATCTTCCATACACCTTTAGAAACTAGGGTTTTTGAAACGTCAACCTTCTAGCCCTTGAGACCCTTTCCTCCTCTATCACATCCACTTGTGACTTGTCACTATAATTTTCATTTCACTGCTTAATCTGTACCATCACCAATCAAAAACATATCTATACCATCCAACAATCTATGCATGCTCCTGATGTATACATACTCACATATCATGGATATCTCACAATCAGAATTGAATTGAACTACTCAAACAACCAACTACCATATTCAAACATCAATACTTCCATACAAGGAATGCCTCAAACATTCACCATAATTTTATACATCAAGACAATATTTACCCATACCAGAGCCTCTGTAGTAGATCCGACCCTATAGAATGATGATCTGGAACTTGCTTCAAAAGTTAGGAATCCTGCACCAACACTTACTCAATTTTTAATGTCATTCTCAACTGTATGCACCCTTCTCTCCTTCATCCCACATATGTACACACCCTAACTCACGACATCTGTTGCACCACTTCAGAAAACTAGGGTTTCTAAACCTCCAAAACATTTGGCATCAAAACCTCAGACTTACAAAATTTATGATGCTTCCATGAGTACCTGCAATGAATCTTTCACTAGAATAGATCTTCAATATACTTAAGATATTCACTCATAAGATACCCTTACTCTCTTATTTATACTTCTCCAAGTATATTTCTCATCTAATGAACTCTAACCAACTTCCTTCTTTATGGGGCTAACCCACTTACAGTCACTTGTTCACTTATAACTACATTCTCCACAAATAGTAACTTATCCACTTCTAGTTGCAACTAATTTATTTTTAATTTTTTACTTGTTGCAACCACTTAACCCATGACTAACCACTTTGACTGGTCAACTTCTTTTATGAGCTTCTAGAATAATTTTACTTCTTTGACCTTCTAGGGGCTTCTAGACAACACATGAGGGTTCTCCAACTTCATATGGACATAACTTTCTAACCATGAAAAGTTATGTGATGTTCCACATATCACCGGAAATGGAATGACAAGAAATATCCATATAAAATAGTATCATTGACAAATTCACTGATCTTCATAACATTATTCCTAAAATAAAATTGGGTTCCCTAACCGCACTGCTAGGATGAATCAACCACTTAAGCATTTGGACTTCACAAAGCATCTTTTCGTGAGGGATTTAACCATATGGGGACCACTTTTGAGTTCATCCATTTGGTACCTCCAATCATCCATAATAAGACAAAAATGATCAAACTTTACATCAACCCATCTATACATCAATCCATCTAGAACATTAACCCATGACAACACATTACTATGATACATCATGACATTATCCCTCATACATCAATTACATCTATGACCATATGATCCAACAATAAATACATCAATGATACAATGACAATACTTGACATAAAATATTTGACATCAATGACAACATAATGCAACAAGAGGGATGATAGACCGACCCATTGGGTAGTGGTGCATTGGGGGTAGTTTAATGGAATGCTTGACCTGACAGTGCATAGGTACCCTAACAGGTGAGGAGAAGATGTCTTTGTATTCTACAACAACCTTATCCATTTTCTTCTACTACATGGAGTGATCAACCTCAGAGTCCCTATATGTGGTCACGATCTTTCACTCACTCTGAGAGTGAATCACGAAGAAGACAAACTTCTCAGTCTGAGAGATGAACTTCTTGCATTGCTTGGAAGAGATCAAGGAAATGGAACTAGGTGGGACTACCTCGGGTATCTTGTACAATTTCCTGTTCAAAGTAATAATAACACTGCGAGGCCTAGACTCATATACAACATGACTCTTCCATAAATAAGGTTTTCCCAAAATAACATCGCAAACTTCATGGGGAGAAACATCACACAATACCTCATCTTTGAAGGGCTTGCTGATGTACAACTTGTAACAATGTTGGCTAACGCAAAGATCGCTTCCTTGGAGGAGCCATCTGTTGGTGTAGAGTTGCGAGTGAGACGTTATTTATAGGGTCAACTGCTTAATGACCTCCACTAAGATGACATTCTTTTGGCTACCTCTATCAATAATTAAGTACAACGAGGTGCCTTTCACCCACATCTGTGAATGAAAGAGGTGCTCGCCTTCCTCTGGCACATTAGGTTCACTGGGATGGATATTGGTGGTAGCAACGATGGCACTAGGTTCCACATCAATGATCCATATCCTATTTTCTGGTTCTGACTCATAGTCATAACCTGCATCTAATTAAAAATATTTCACCTCAGCCACCAATGACTACTTTGAGTGGCAATCAACAGTGTTATGCTAGGGGCTCTTATGGAAGTCACACCACTTCTTGGTATCTTTCTTCGTGTTTCCATTTTCCTTCCTTGCTTGTGGATTAGAATAGTTTTCTTGAGGCTATCCATATTTTCTCTTCCCCTTTTTATTTGGGTTTGGGTTTCCCTTTTCCTGCTTCTACTATGAGGGGTTCCCAGAATCAAATTGTCACATCTTTTGTTTAAGATTTTTCTCAATTTTGACAACATAGAGATAGGCTGGACCCAAAAAAGAAATGTCCAGAAAATCCATTTATTCCTGGATGTATCCATGCATACCACCGTGGTACTTGAGCACAATATGTCTTTCAAAAGGTTTGATACCAATCTTTGTGCACAATGTATGGAAGATATTTGTTAACTCTAGCACTCCTTGGTCCCTTTTGTGCCGCAATATGATCCATTTTGTATACAAGTCATCATAACTTATAACAGGGTAGTATTGTTCCTTAATAGCATCCCTAAAGGACTCCAAAGTGATTGTGACTGTAAATAAGGAGGGTTCCTTTGTTTCATTTTTCTCACAAAAATTTTCCCACCAATCTTTGACATGGGGGACGACTTTGAGGAGCGTAAAAGTAATCTTTTCTCTATTCGAAACGTTATGGATAGAAAAATACCCTTTTAGCATATTCAACCATTTCTAAAACATCTGTTTTTATCTGACCTTCAAATATAGGAATACAAAAGTTGGTATGTACCTTTAAGGGGCAACGCCTCCGCTCAAGGAAGATGCATCTCCTGTCGGTATCCACTAGAGTATTTGTACAAAATTATCCATCATCTCGTTTCGCTATTGCGCAAGGGATTCCTTGAGAAACAATTTGAAAGGATCTCCTATCTCATCGTATTTATTTTCTCCTTTCATGGAAGTTATCTTGGGCATGAGAGAGACTTTTTCCTCAATAGAAGCAAGCTCGAGACACAACTCTTTGTACCCTAACCTCATCAGAGACATGCATTAAGAATGACCAAGAGAAAACCACTTCGATACCACTTATCCAAATTTTATGAGTAGAATTCAATGATAACAGATTATTATTATTATTATTAACACAAATACACAAGGATAATTAACAAATATACAATAAAAATTGCTTCTATTCAATAAATAAATATGTTGAACTGTAAAATGCAGACTGAAAACAAGCTTGCTAGAATGGTGGCGACTTATCTCTGAGAAGAGATGTGATGGATGCACTCATTGAAAATAAGATGAGTATAATGAGAATCTGAAATACTTTTTACAATAAACATGAATTCCAAAACCCTAGACATCCAAAAACATAACCCTAGGAGATGAAGCACCAAAATTCATGTGGGCCATGTTGTGGTAAGTTAGGACATCAACTTCCTGGGGTCGTAACTTTTTCATACGATCTCTTTTTGGGGTGCACGATAGCTCATTGGAAAGGTATAGACAAGGAGATTAATTTAATAGGATCAATAACACGTTTAGAGAAACTTGAGGTGCCTAATGATGAAAAAACATCGTTTAGGCCCTCAAAATGGCCCCAAAAGTTTTGGACCCAAAAAAACTACTAAAAATAGTAAATTACCAAAACATTGTTTTGATCCATTTGGAATAGGTGGGTGGCCATCAATATCCTCCTGGATCATTTAGTTGTTGATTCTTCCATAAATAACACATCTCCTTCTTCATATCATTCATATTCATAGAACCATTCTCTATGTGGTGTCATATGATAGGATTCTCTTGAGTCGATCAACCAAACATCTTGATCCAGCTGTGTACTGGTTGATTCCATGTACACATTGCCTTCTTTATCTGGAGTCATATTTCTCTCAGTCGAATGCTTCTCATCAGATCCTATACTATTTTCCATTGCATTCGTCTTGTATTCCTTTTTATAATTCCCATCTTTACTACATTTCCAACATCTTCTCGTCGAATGAACAAGGGATTTAGATCTACCATTCTACTTCAAATTCCCACGAGAGAATTTTTATTTATCTCTGTCAACCAATTGAACTCTCTCCACTAATGCATCTTTGTTTGATCCTTCCATGTTATTATTTCTCATTTCTTCTGATAGTAGAGATGCAACCACGTCTTCCAATGCTAATGTGGTTGAATTTCTCCCTATAGCCATGACTATTCTATCATAGGAGTCTAGCAAAGAACATAATAGGATAATACATTTCTCCTTTTCAATGATTTTAATATCCTCACTCCCCCTCAAAAGATACAGTTTATTTCTAAGGAACAACTTATTTACTAGATATTTTGACTGGTAGAAGCTCCCCAACTTGTGCCACAATTTCTTGGCTAAATCTTCACTTGAAACATTCAACAACACTGAAGCTACAAGACAAATTTGAATCGTACACCTTTCCATTATATGTACTTTCTCTTATTGTTCCCTAGGCATACCCATTGGAATGGTACCTGGACATAATTCTCCCCATTGTTCTCGATCTATAAGGATATCTTCAATTTTGAACTTCCAAATATCAAAATTCTTTCCATTGAGTTTTTCAATCTCTATTATTGAGCTACTTGTCATTTTTTAAGAAAAACTTTTAAAATTTATGACTTATAAATATTATGTTGGACAATAGAGAGGGGGAGGGGGTGTGAATCAGTTGTTACTGTGCTTAAACAATTATGCCTATTTTAAACTCTTTACATAACACTCAATGAAAATCACAATAATGTAGGGAGGTAATAAATAGAGTATTCAACATCAATCACACACATGAAATATACAGACATAGATATTTCCTGAGGAAACACATAAAGGGAAAAACCTCTTCTTCTTGATATGATATGTAATATTTATTTTCTGTACATTATCATTCTTATGAGCTCCAACTCCTCATGAGGCTACAACCTTTGTTTTACAAGCAACAATTTGCTAAGATCACCAACGCTCTGGTTTCTCTAGCACCCACTAGAAGGAAGCACCAACTCCTTGGTTTCTCTAGCACCCACTAGAAAGAAGCACCAACTCCCTGAGTATTCCAGAACCAACTTGATGGAAGCACCAACTTCCAGTTACACAGGAACCAACCTGTATAACAGAGAACAATAGTTTTCCCT
>JASDQU010816621.1:16998-33315 GCA_032191745.1 Picea mariana
CATAATAAGATCTATTGTATGGTGTTTCCCTACCTCAAGGGTTTCTATAATAAAGTTGTGGTTTTACATATTGTTCTATGAATATTTGTGGTATTTATGTATGCAAGTATTTTGTTCTTAACAAGTGGTATCAGAGCACTTTCCTTGACAGACATTGTGGGTAGATTTTTTTTTTTATTTTTGCAGATTTTGTTTTCCGAGAAGAAAAAAAGAGGGCCACGATATTCCAGAAATTTTTGGTACATTTCTGTGCACACTATGTAGAAACAAGTTGTATATATACATTCCTCTTATAAAAAAACCCAATTTGAAAAACCAAATCGTCCATAACAGAGTCCGAGAGGTCAAGATATTGAAGTTTTAAAATCTACAAATTTTCAGGTTTTTACCGCGGACGACGACGCGATTTTTTTATTTCTGTAGCAGTTGGATGATGAATTTTCCCAAAAAAATTATAGATCTAAGTTTCTCTCTCAATTTCACCCAATTTCAAAGAACAAATCATCCGAAACAGAGTTTTTGAAGTGAAGTTATGAGCATTTTAAATTCAACAGTTTTTCAAGGTTTTTTTTTTTCTGAAAAAACCGCGATTTTTTGTCGTAACTTATTGTTCTATTTTTTGGGTTTTTTTGTGACGGATGCGGGACTAAAAGGTTTATAGGTTGATCAGATGGCTATTTCCTCTCAAACCCTCAAATAAATTCTACAAATTACTGAATCATTCAAATCCCAATTGTATGACACATTGAATGTCAAATTGGATGATTTTGTAGATATCCTCACAAACGACCTCAATGATAGTTTTCGTAGTATTAAAGATTCATTGGATAACATGCAGGAGATATTTCTTATGGAGGACATCAGGGATGAATTTAATCAAGAAATATATTATTGGTATGATTTGGAGGCCGATTGCGATGATTGGTATATGGATATTTGTCATTTCTGGGATGACAACCACTTTCATGTTTTATTTGATGACTTTAATCCACCTTCTGTAGAGAGAATCAATGTGACAAATTGGGAGCCAGTGATTATTATCAGTATCCATCCTGCATATTCTATAGTGGTATTATTACTTCCATATTCTTCTATGACCCTTTTCCACTATGTGGATGGATTTTCTTATTTGGATCCACATGACAAGTGTCAGTCTTTGGAGCATCATTTTGAGTTGGTTATTGGGTTCCAAAATCTTCCATGGGGATTTCACATGAGCACTTGGACATGGGACCCAGGCTTACAATGGCGGTTGGACTACTTCAACATGGTGACTTTCCTTTCTACATGGGATCTTGGTTCTCTAGTCTTCTTCAGCATTATGGTCCACAATTATCCATGGGACCTTGGTATATGTTTGTACAGCAAGTGTTGAGGACAATGCTTTCATAAGGGGATGGAATGTTAGGTATCTAGAGAGGTAGTAGTGGGGGCCCAGAGGGCCCATAGTGATAATAGTGGAGGCCATTCAATGTAAGGTGGACTAGGTCCACTATATTATTAAATAAGGTCCACTATGGTAGCTAGATATAATAAATGAGTAGTTAGATATAATAAATGTAAGAGGACTTCTTAGAAGGTTCTACTTCTAGAAGATTCCTCCTGTAGAATGTTCTTAGGTGATGGTAGCCCTATATAAAGGGGTTCAAAAAATGTAATGGGATATGAAGAGAATTATTGTATTTGGAGCAGTAGCTCAATAGGAGGAATCCCCCTCGAAGAGGCAAGTGAGAATGAGAGGATCCCTTCCATAATAAGATCAATTGTATGGTGTTTCCCTACCTCAAGGGTTTCTATAATAAAGTTGTGGTTTTATATATTGTTCTCTGAATCTTTGTGGTATTTATGTATGAAATTACACATTATATGGAAGAGTGCATGATAGATTGCATGACCTTGCAGATGGACTCAATGATAGTTTTGATAGTATTCAAGATTTATTGGATAACATGCAAGAGAGATTTGTTATGGCAGACACCAAGGATGAATATAATCAAGAAATATATGCTTGGTATGATTTTGGGGCTGATTGTGATGATTAGTACATGGATAGTTGTCATTTCTGGGATGACAACCAATTTCATATTTTATTTGATGACTCTTATCCACCTTCTGTAGAGAGAATCAATGTGATAAATCGGGAGCCATTGATTATTACCAGTGTCCATCCTACATATTCTATAGTGGTATTATTCCTTCCAGATTCTGCTATGACCCTTTTCCACTATGTGGATGGACCTTCTTATTTGGATCCACATGATAGGTGTCGGTCTTTGGAGCATCATTTTGAGTTGGTTTTTGGGTTCCAAAATATTCCACGGGGCGTTCACATGAGCACTTGGACACGGGACTTGTGTTTACAATGGTGGTTGGACTACTTTAGCATGGTGGCTTTCCTTTCTACATGGGACCTTGGTTCTCCAGTCTTCTTTAGCATTATGGTCCATAATTATCTATGGGACCCTGGTATATGGTTGTACAACAAGAGTTGAGGACAAAGCTTTCATAAAGGGGGTGGAATGTTAGGTAGCTAGAGAGGTAGTAGTGGGGGCCCAGAGGGCCCATAGTGATAATAGTTGAGGCCATTCAATGTAAGGTGGACTACATCCACTATATTATTAAATAAGGCCCACTATGGTAGTTAGATATAATAAATGGGTAGTTAGATATAATAAATGTAAGAGGACTTCTTAGAAGGTTCTACTTCTAGAAGATTCCTCCTCTAGAATGTTCTTAGGTGATGGTAGCACTATATAAAGGGTTCAAGCAATGTAATGGGATATGAAGAGAAGTATTGTATTTGGAGCAGTATCTCAATAGGAGGATTCCCCCTTGAAGAGGCAAGTGAACAGGAGATGATCCCTTCCATAATATGATCCATTGTATAGTGTTTCCCTACCTCAAGGGTTTGGTAATAATATAGTGTGGTTTCTTCTATCTTTCTTTGTGGATCTATTGTATATTCAGTATTTGTGGTGATTATATTTGTAGATCTATTTAGGTTCTCAAGAAAGACCATACTTGTGTATAGAACCAAATATGCCAATAGGTACACAACCTATTAATAGTGCAACATGCGTATGTATGCTCCATTCTTGTAATGCATCATGCATATGTATGCGCTCTTCCTTCTGTCATCTTTCGTACACCTTCAGAAACTAGGGTTTCTGAAATGTCAACCTTCTAGCCCTTGAGACCCTTTCCTCATCTATCACATCCACTTGTGACTTGTCACTGTAATATTCATTTCATTTCTTAATTTGTACCATCACCAATCAAAAACATATCTATACCATCCAACAATCTATGCATGATCCTCATGTATACATAATCACATATCATGGATATCTCACAATCAGAATTGAATTGAACTACTCAACCAACCAACTACCATATTCAAACATCAATACTTCCATACAAGGAATGCCTCAAACATTCACCATAATTTTATACATCAAGACAATATTTACCCATACCAGAGCCTCTGTAGTAGATCCGACCTTGTAGAATGATGATCTAGAACTTGCTTCAAAATTTAGGAATCTTGCACCAACACTTACTCAATTTTTCATGTCATTCTCAACAGTATGCACCCTTCTCTCCTTCATCCCACATATGTACACACCCTAACTCACTACATCCCTTGCACCACTTCAGAAAACTAGGGTTTCTAAACCTCCAAAACTTTTGCCATCAAAACCTCAGACTTACAAAATTTCTGATGCTTCCATGAGTACCTGCAATGAATCTTTCACTAGAATAGATCTTCAATATACTTAAGATATTCACTCATAAGATACCCTTACTCTCTTATTTATACTTCTCCAAGTATGTTTCTCATCTAATGAACTGTAACCAAATTCCTTCTTTTTGGGGCTAACCCACTTCCAGTCACTTGTTCACTTATAACTACATTCTCCACAAATAGTAACTTATCCACTTCTAGTTGCAACTAATTTATTTTTAATTTTTTTCTTGTTGCAACCACTTAACCCATGACTAACCACTTTGACTGGTCAACTTCTTTTATGAGATTCTAGAATAATTTTACTTCTTTGACCTTCTACGGGCTTCTAGACAACACATGAGGGTTCTCCAACTTCATATGGACATAAATTTGTAACCATGAGGAGTTATGTGATGTTCCACATATCACTGGAAATGGAATGACAAGAAATATCCATATAGAATAGTATTATTGACAAATCCACTGATCTTCATAACATTATTCCTAAAATAAAATTGGGTTCCCTAACCGCACTGTTAGGATGACTCAACCAATTAACCATTTGGACTTCACAAAGCGTCTTCCCTTGAGGGATTTAACCATATGGGGACCACTTTTGAGTTCATCCATTTGGTACCTCCAATCAGCCATGATAAGACAAAAATGTTCAAACTTTACATCAACCCATCTATACATCAATCCATCTAGAACATTAACCCATGACAACACATTACTATGATACATCATGACATTATCCCTCATACATCAATTACATCTATGACCATATGATCCAACAATAAATACATCAATGATACAATAAGAATACTTGAAATCAAATATTTGACATCAATGACAACATAATGCAACAAGAGCGATGATAGACTGACCCATTGGGTAGTGGTGCACTGGGGGTAGTTCAATGGAATGCTTGACCTGATAGTGCATAGGTACCCAAATAGGTGAGGAGAAGATGTCTTTGTATTCTAAAATGAACTTATCCATTTTCTTCTACTACATGGAGTGATCAACCTCAGAGGCCCTAGATGTGGTCACGATCTTTCACTCACTCTGAGAGTGAATCACAAAGAAGACACACTTCTCGTTCTGAGAGATGAATTTCTTGCATTGCTTGGAAGAGATCAAGGAAATGGAACTAGGTGGGACTACCTTGGTTATCATGTACAATTTCTTGTTCAAACTAATAATAACATTGCGAGGCCTAGACTCATATACAAAATGATGCTTCCATAAATAAGGTTTTCCCAAAATAACATCACAAACTTCAAGGGGAGAAACATCACACAATACCTCATCTTTGAAGGGCTTGCTGATGTACAACTTGTAACAATGTTGGCTAACGTGAAGATCGCTTCCTTGGAGGAGCCATCTGTTGGTGTAGGGTTGCTGGTGAGACATTATTTATAGGGTCAACTTCTTAATGACCTCCACTAATATGACATTCTTCTGGCTACCTCTATTAACAATTAAGTACAACGAGGTGCCTTTCACCCACATCTGTGAATGAAAGAGGCACTCACCTTCCTCTGGCACATCAGGTTCACTGGGATGGATATTGGTGGTAGCAACGATGGCACTAGGTTCCACATCAATGATCCATATCCTATTTTCTGGTTCTGACTCATAATCGTAACCTGCATCTAATTTAAAATCTTTCACCTCAGCCACCAATGACTACATTGAGTGGCAATCAACAGTGTTATGCCAGGGGCTCTTATGGAAGTCGCACCACTTCTTGGTATCTTTCTTCATGTTTCCATTTTCCTTCCTTGCTTGTGGATTAGAATAGTTTTCTTGAGGCTATCCATATTTTCTCTTCCCCTTTTTCTTTGGGTTAGGGTTTCCCTTTTCCTGCCTCTACTATGAGGGGTTCCCAGATTCAAACTGTCACATCTTTTGTTTAAGATTTTGCTTGATTTTGATGACATAGAGATAGGCTGGACCCAAGGAAGAAATGTCCAAAAAATCCATTTATTCCTGGATGTATCCATGCATACCACCGTGGTACTTGAGCACAATATGTCTCTCAAAAGGTTTGATACCAATCTTGGTGCACAACGTATGGAAGATATTTGTTAACTCTAGCACTCCTTGGTCCCTTTTGTGCCGCAGTCATAACTTCCAGGTCATCATAACTTCCAATAGGGTAGTATTGTTCCTTAATAGCATCCCTAAAGGACTCCTAAGTTATTGTGACCATAAATAAGGAGGGTTCCTTTTTTTCCTTTTTCTCACAAAAAATTTCCCACCAATCTTTGACATGGGGGACGACTTTGAGGAGCGTAAAAGTAATCTTTTCTCTATTTGAAACGTTGTGGATAGAAAAATACCCTTTTAGCATATTCAACCATTTCTAAAACATTTGTTTTTATCTGACCTTCAAATATAGGAATATAAAAGTTGGTATGTACCTTTAAGGGGCGACGCCTCCGCTCAAGGAAGATGCATTGCCTGTCGGTATCCACTAGAGTATTTTTACAAAATTATCCATCATCTCGTTTCACTATTGCGTAAGGGATTCCTTGAGAAACAATTTGAAAGGATCTCCTATCTCATCGTATTTATTTTCTACTTCCTTGGAAGTTATGTTGGGCATGAGAGAGGCTTTTTCCTCAATAGAAACAAGCTCGAGACACAACTCTTTATACCCTAACCTCGCCAGGGACATGCATTAAGAACGACCAGGAGAAAACCACTTCGATACCACTTATCCAAATTTTATGAGCAAAATTCAATGATAACAGATTATTATTATTATTATTATTATTAACACAAATACACAAGGATAATTAACAAAGATACAATAAAAATTGCTTCTATTCAATAAATAAATATGTTGAACTGTAATATGCAGACTGAAAACAAGCTTGCTAGAATGGTGGTGACTTATCTCTGAGAAGAGATGTGATGGATACACTCATTGAAAAGAAGATGAGTATAATGAGAATTTGAAATAATTTTTACAATAAACATTAACTCCAAAACCCTAGACATCCAAAAACATAACCCTAGGAGATGAAGCACCAAAATTCATGTGGTCCATGTTGTGGTAAGTTAGGACATCAACTTCCTGGGGTCGTAACTTTTTCATACAATATCTTTTTGGGGTGCACGATAGCTTGTTGGAAAGGTATTGATGAGGAGATTAATTTAATAGGATAAATAACACCTTTGGAGAAACTTGAGGTGCCTAATGATGAAGAAACATCGTTTAGGCCCTCAAAATGGCCCTGAAAGTTTTGGACCCAAAAAGACTACTAAAAATAGTAAATTACCAAAACATTGTTTTGATCCATTTGGAATAGGTGGGTGGCCATCGATATCCTCCTAGATCATTTAGTTGTTGATTCTTCCATAAATAACACATCTCCTTCTTCATATCATTCATATTCACAGAACCATTCTCTATGTGGTGTCATATGATAGGATTCTCTTGAGTCGATAAACCAAACATCTTGATCCGGCTGTGTACTAGTTGATTCCAGGTACACATCACCTTCTTTATCTGGAGTCATATTTGTCTTAGTCGAATGCTTCTCATCAGATCCTATACTGTTTTCCATTGCATTCGTCTTGTATTCCTTTTTATAATTCCCATCTTTACTGCATTTCCAACATCTTCTCGTCGAATGAACAAGGGATTTAGATCTACCATTCTACTTCAAATTCCCACCAGAGAATTTTCATTTATATCTGTCAACCAATTGAACTCTCTCCACTAATGCATCTTTGGTTGATCCTTCCATGTTATTATTTCTCATTTCTTCTGACAGTAGATATTTAACTGCGTCTTCCAATGCTAATGTGGTTGAATTTCTCCCTATAGCCACGACTATGCTATCACAGGATTCTAGCAAAGAACATAATAGGATAATACATTTCTCCTTTTCAAATATTTTAATATCCATACAATATAACTAGTTTATTATTGTACTAAATGAATTTAAATGCTCAATCACTGAACTATCCTCACTCCCCCTCAAAAGATACAGTTTATTTCTAAGGAACAACTTATTTACTAGATATGTTGACTGGTAGAAGCTCCCCAACTTGTGCCACAATTTCTTGGCTAAATCTTCACTTGAAACATTCAACAACACTGAAGCTACAAGACAAATTTGAATCGTACACCTTTCCATTATCTATATTTTCTCCTATTATTCCCTAGGCATACCTGTTGGAATGGTACCTGGACATAATTCTCCGCATTGTTCTCGATCTATAAGGATATCTTCAATTTTAAGCTTCCAAATCTCAAAATTCTTTCCATTGAGTTTTTTGATCTCTATTATTGAGCTACTTGTCATTTTTTAAGAAAAACTTTTAAAATTTATGACTTATGAATATTATGTTAGACAACAGAGAGGGGGGGGGTGTGAATCAGTTGTAACTGTGCTTAAACAATTATGCCTATTTTAAACTCTTTACAGAACACTCAATGGAAATCAAAATAATGTAGGGAGGTAAGAAATAGAGTATTCAACATCAATCACACACATGAAATATACAGAGATAGATATTTCCTGAGGAAACACATAAAGGGAAAAACCTCTTCTCCTTGATATGATATGTAATATTTATTTTCTATACATTATCATTCTTATGAGCTCCAACTCCTCGTGAGGCTACAACCTCTGTTTTACAAGCAACAATTTGCTGAGAGCACCAACTCTCTGGTTTCTCTAGCACCCACTAGAAGGAAGCCCCAACTCCTTGGTTTCTCTAGCACCCACTAGAAATAAGCACCAACTCCTTGAGTATTCCAGCACCAACTTCATGGAAGCACCAACTTCCAGTTACACAGGAACCAACCTGTATAACAGAGAACAATAGTTTTCCCTTGCACCATCCTACCACCCTGGCTTTCCTGGCTGCAACCAAATGGAAGATACAACTCCCTGTGTTAAAGCACCTACTTGAACTTATGAGGACAACAGTCCTCCCTAGCACCTCCCTACCACCCTGAAATATAAATCTTTTATTTTCTTGAATTTATCATAGTGATACAACATTTACCTATGGTTTACCAGTCTCATCATTGTTCTTCTACACTACTCTTCTATGCCTGCATCAGTCTCTCTCTGCTCGCATACAATGCGCTTTATGTGCTTCTACCTTTTATGCTCTATGCACCATATCTCTTCTATGTGCTATGCCTATGCATGCTCTTTACTGCATCATTGTTCTGCCCTATAGGTTGTTCACAATGTCTCTTCCTCACAATTGCATAGCTAACTAGCAGAATCACTTCACTTCTTTGTTCTGCATCTCTCTCTTACGTCGAGTCCTCTGCCTGATCATTATGGAAACTCTTCATCCTCTTTGGTGGTTCAATCCATGTGTTCATTATTAGTGGGAGTTATGCTAATATTTCATATCTTCTCTGGCAACCAAAACTCTTTTTCTTCTCTGTCAGTTACAACCAATCAATTATGACTTCTTTGGCTTCTAAGCCCCTTTATTCATGTGATCACTAGAGGTGATCATACACTTGGGCTTAATAATCGCTTGAGTGCTTATCAATTCAACGACCACGATTCATTCTCCTGAAATGGACGATTGTCGTAACTTTAAAAATTTTCCCTTTGAAACTTTTTGGATTCAAACCTTTCAAAACTTTCAAATAAGAATATCCGAATAGATCAGGTGGTTCACATTACATATTAGAACCAGATCAATGGTTTAGCGTTAATACTTACAGTCATCCTTCATTGCTTAATTCAACAACCAGGAATTAATCAAGGAATGAGATGTATGGCCACCTTTTACTCCATGAATTTGCTTATTATGCTTATGCTATCCTTCCACTGTATTTTGATCAACGGTTGATAGTACCCCCGACATCATATCAACGGTTGAGATATCCTTCAGGTCTCCGAACTTTGGAGATTTAGAGTCTCAACCCTTTCTTTCCTCTATACGTCAATATTTAAGAGCTGACATGCCTTTGACACGTATCCCTCTCAGATTAACAGTCGAGATCTCCTTGGGTCTCCAGACTTCAGAGATTTCAAATCGCAACATGTTCTTTCCTCTGGAGTGATCACTTGCTGAGTCAGTCATCAGATGGTGGAGACTGCTTGATGTCGGTTGAAGTTTTCACTTACATTATCCTTCCACTGTTGTATATTGATGGATGAGACTTCTCCCGAAGTGATCTTCATATCGAACGTCTCGTGTCCACTTCGGGTCTTCGACATTCGAGACTTCGGGTCTTTGGGAGAGTACTTGTGGTAAAATTCCCGAAGCAAAACTCCTGGAGTGATGTAAATCTTACGTGACTTGATGATGTAGCCGAGTATCTTCCACGTGTCACTACGATTCATGATTTGCACATACCTGAAATGATGAATTCAACTTGACACTTGTCATTCTCTCACTATGCCACGTTTCCTTGCTGACGTAGAATGCTAACGTGGATTTATGATATGATCCACCACTATGCCCTTTTGTTGATGTGGTCTACTATGTGACCAACAACCCTAATCCAATTTTCCTCATTTTTTCTCCAAATCCGATGGTCCTCATTCATTTCGGATTTTCGGGCTTGGTATTTCACATCTCAAACCTTCCATAGCGTAACCTCACAAATTTAAACTTGAACTAAATGTTGTTCGTCGATCAGGATCTTAGAACGAGGGCTTGATCTGTCAAAGTTGTGGCTCTGCTAGCTTATCCTATCCTTCCACTTGAAAGTGATCCGACGACTGATGGGAATTCGCATAGTCGAATTCACAAATCTCAATCTCTCCAAAGTGTAACCTCCTCGTGTCTTTAGACCCGAAGTGAATGATTTTCGTCGATAATGAACATAGATCAACGGCTCAATCTTTATGCGATGCAACTTTTCTATCTTATCCTGTGCTTCCACTTGAGAGTGATCCAAAAATTGTCAATATTCTTGAAGAAGATCCATGATCAAGAATGATTGCGGAAGCACAATCTGCAAGTGTTTTAACTCGTCACCCAAAATATGCAATGGGAATATGTGCGCTATTGAAGAGTCAACAAAAATAGTTGATCTTAGAAGCTATAATATCAGACAGTCCTGACTAATTGTGGCATTGGCACTAGCGTGACATTTAATTCTCCTTCCGATCTCCATAATTTATCCATGTTGTTGATCTGGCGATTGTGCATCCGACGGTCACGACTTTATATGAATTAAACGCATTGTTTGTTGGATCAACCACATTCGTAGATGTTTGAAGCTATGATATCTGACGATATAGATGGATTGTGGGATTGTAATTGGCGAGTAGTTTAATTCATCTTTCTCTCCCATCAATGAATCCCTGCCATTGATCTGGATTTCAGATCCGACGGTCTCGATTTGATTTGAGTTTTATCATGCTATCTCTTATGATATTTTGATCTTCATTCATTAACTCTCCCGAGCTTTAATCTCCAATTTCTTCCTTCTACTCCACCTTATGTTCTTTTCATCAATGACAAGCACACTCCCGCCTACCAAATCTGCCAATAATATCCCCCTTTGGGATTGATGGAAACCCTCAAAGGCTGCGCTAGACTTCTTGAACCTCCAACTGTATCATCCAGGCCATTCTATTTCTCTCCCTTTGACATCAATGTCAAAGAAAACATGCTCCTCCTGAGCTATTGCAGTACTTGTTGGAGGTTTCATATATTCAACCAAAACATCCTCCCACTTACAATATGGACTCACTTAGGTGAGAGTAGGGATGACACTGAACTTCTGATGAAGATATTCAAAAGGTGTCTTGGATAGGGTTTTATTAAAGATGTATACAATTTTTTCTGTGGAAGGAATATAATTCAGCTGAACAACTCTGTTTGTAACCTGCTCTTTGAGAAAATGATACTGTATTGGAATATGTTTCATATTTGAATCGAGAACAAGATTCTTTAAGACACTAATGGCACTGGTGTTATCAAAGTGAAGTGGAATTGGATCAATATAAGTTACCTTCAAATCTATAAGAGTTTGTAACATCCATAAAATCTGAGTGGAGCAAGTAGTAGCAACAATGTACTATTTCTCTGTAGTTGATAATGAGATAGGTCCTTGCTTTTTACTGAGCCATGCTACCAACAAATCACCTAAGAATAATGCACCTCCACTGGTTCTCTTTCTCTCATCCAAACAGTTTTCCCAATTAGCATCTGAATATGCAGCTAATTGTAAGTTCTGATTTCTAGGATACCAAAGACCACAAGTCATTGTACCCTTCAAATATTTGAATATCCTCTTGAAAACTGCTAAATGACTTTGTTTAGGGGTAGCCTGATAACGACCTACCTTTCCAATAGCCTGCATTATATTAGGACGGGATGTTGTGATGTACAGAAGATTGCCTATCATTGATTGATATGTTCTTTGATCAACATTACGTGAAACATAATATTTACTAAGCTTGCAACCAACCACCATAGGTGTACTGACAGGAGAGGAATATTCCATCTGAAATCTCTTTAACATCTCTTTCAAATACTGTTCTTGAGAGATAAATATCCCTGCAGAACTCTGATTGACTCGTAAACCAATAAAATATGACAGTTCTCTTATCATGGACATCTCAAACTCAGTCTGCATTAAATTAACAAACCACTGAAATGAAAGGTCATTAGTTAATCCAAAGATGATGTCATCTACATAAACCACAACAACTAATAAATCAACAACTTCAAATTTTATATATAGATTACTCTCAACAATACCTTCCTTGAACCCTTTGTCCTGTAGAAATTTTTCCAGTCCATGATACTAGGCTCGTGGTGCCTATTTCAGTCCATATAATGCCTTTTTTAGATTACAAACATAGTTAGTATTATCTGTCAAGGAGAATCCTTCAAGTTTCTCCATGTATACTTGTTCTTTTGGGTCTCCATTAAGAAAATATGACTTAGCATCCATCTAATATACTGTAAAGTTATTCTGACATGCATAGGCTAGAACCATTCCGATGGATTCCAATCTTGCCATTGGTGCAAAAGTTTCATCAAAATCTTGTCCTTCAACTTGCGCATACCGATTACAGACCAATCTAGATTTATTATTAACAACTTGTCCTTGTTCATTTATTTTATTCTTAAACATCCATTTGGAGCCAATTACATTCTTATCTGCACGTCTAGGAACAAGTTCCCAAGTATTGTTCTTCTCAATCTGATCCAGTTACTCATTCATTGATTTTAACCAATTTTCATCTTCACTGGATTCATTGAAGTTCTTGGGTTCCACCATGGATATGGAGGCTATATGTGATTGCTCAATGTTTTTTATTATCCTTCTCCTAGTTTGTACACCTTTGTATTTCTCACCAATTATCTAACTTGTAGGATGATTCTTTTGAGTAATCCTGGAGGAAGGATTTGATGTTGTCTGTTGATTTGAGTCTTCCTGAGTATTTTCATCATCACCTGACTCAGATTCTTATTGTTCTAATTCTTGGACCTTTTCAGCTTCAAATTCAACTATATCCTCTGTTGTTGATCCAATATTTCTCTCCTCTATTACTAGGACTCCTTCATCAACTTTTATGTCAATACAATCAACCAATTTATGTAGCCTCTTATTATAGCATCTATATGCTTTATTGTTTGTAGAATACCCTAAGAAGATTACTTCATCAACCCTGTCATCATACTTGCCAAGGTTTTCATTAGTATTCTTTATGTAGCACTTACTCCCAAATACTTTGAAGTGTTTGATTGTAGCAGATCTTCCATGCCACAGTTCATATGGTGTCTTGTCACTGTGTGGTCTGAGATGAGATTTGTTAATAATATGGATTGTTGTGTGTATTTATTCTACCTAGTAGGTTTTACCATTGTTCTTCTCATTCATCATTGACCTGGCCATTTACTGAACTATTCTGTTTTGCCTCTCGACTAATCCATTTTGTTGTGGAGTTCCTGGGATTGTGTATTCTCTTTTGATCCCATGTTTATAAAATAATTCCTTGAAATCAATTGACATAAATTCTCCTCCTCTGTATGATATTACAACCTTTAATATGTTGCCTATTTGATTCTCAGTTAAAGCCTTAAATATTTTAAATTTCTCAAATGATTCAACTTTTTCTTTGAGAAAAGAGACCCAAGTGAGTCTGGAGTAATCATCAATGATTAGCATGAAGTAGTTATCCTTCCTTGTGCCTTACTATCTTGATGGTCCACATAGATCCATATGAACTAATTGGAGTGGTTTCTATGTTGAAGTAGAGTTATTGGATTTAAACTGTGTCCTAGTTAGCTTTCCTACTTGGCAGGGTTTACACACAAAATCTTGTGGCTTTGATATTCTTGGAAGATCTTTTACTGCCTCAAGAATTTTGAGCTTGATTAAGTGGTCAAAGTTTAGATTTCTAGGTCTCCTATGCCACAACCATCTCTCATCATGTTTTTTTAGATGACCCTCTTCTCTATCTTGTTTCAGCACATATACATTATTATCTATCCTTATGACTTTAGCCACCACTTGTCCCGAATTTACATATTTTATCTTACAGTATTTGGAAGTGAACACCACTTCACATCCTATGTTACACATTTAACTCACACTAAGAAAATTATGTTTCAGCCCATCTACAAGCAGAACATACTGGGATTTTCCTTTACCATTACTCAAAATAACTATCCCTTTACCCTTGATTTTACCTGGTTCATCATTTCCAAAGGTTACATTTCCTATTTTTCTTTTACTTATAGACAAAAACTTATCCTTGTCTCCAGTCATGTGCTTGGAACATCCACTGTCTTTATACCAGGGGTATTTTTGTTTTTGAGATGAAAGTACTAGACTGCATTTTTCACTATATTTCTTTTTCCATGTGCTGGCATTTCGAGCTAAAGGATTTATCCTTGGATCTGCCTTGTACTTTTTCAGATGGAAGTTTGAAGCTTTGTGGCCGAAGTTATGACAGTTATATCATTTGAGATCATTGTTCATTAGGTCAAAGTGATTCGTGCTATGTTTTCTATTCATTGGCTACTTAGTTCTATGTTGTAAGGATGGTTTATTTCTTGACCTCCCCAGATGCATGTCTCTAAACTTAATTTGACAGTTTGTAATCTTATGACCAAAATTAGAACAGTAAAAACAATAGCCATAGAAGAAATTTTGGTACCTGAAGGATGGCCTTCTTCTTGACATTTTTTGCTCCATCTTCTGATCTCTTTGGTTTTTATCAGGGATCATATTGTCTTTATTTTCTTTTGGTGATAGAGTACTCTCATGGTCTGATTGTCTGCTAACTTGGAACTTGATCATCTTTGTTGGATCTTTTCTTTCTAGTTGTTTGATGGTTGAACCATTTACATAACCTAAACCAGTCTTCAACAAAGGAGATATTTGTTAGCTTATAATGTCATTAAGTTTTGTTGTGGCTTTAATGATCGGAAGATTTTGGAGATACAATGTTTTAAACTTCATATATTTTCTGGTTTTTACTACCACTTCTTCCAAGGATTCACATCTTGCCTTCTTTTCTGATAGATGTTGTTTCAGAATGTCCTCTATTTTCTTCGCCTCTTCTAATTCCACTTTTAGTCAGGAAAAGTCTTCATCAGGTCCTTTATTGTCTCTCTCAAACTGTATCAACAATTGTTTTTTCTTTTTATTCTTAGATCTAAGTCTAGAAATTTCTTCTAGAGCACTGATCAGTTCTCCTTCCAATTAAACCACAAGTTCTTCATCATCAACATCACTTCATGTGCCTTTATTATCATAATCCTCTTTTTCCATTAGCATAAATTCATTAATCTTATCTTCACAGGAAGAGTCACTTTCTGTGTCTTCTGAAGAGTCATCATTATTTACACATAGACTTTTCTTTTTACCAAATCTCTTGGGTTTGTACTTCTTTTCACCTTCAGAATTCTGATCCTGTTTCTTGTGTGGACACTTAGATGCAAAGTGACCTATCATTCCATAGTAAAAACATTTGAAGGGAAATTTTCCTTGGTACTTGCCTGATCCTTTCTTTAGTCTTCTCACAAATTTTGCTTCAATTTCATCAAGCTCAGAATCCTCATTCTTATTTGTTGTAAATTATTCTTCTCTAGAGGTGGGTTTATCTTTACCTATCCTCATTTCATAAGCAGTCAGAGTTCCTAGGAGTTGGTCAATAGAAAAATCTTTTAGATCATTAAGTTCTTCTATAGCATAGACATTTGGGTTGAACCTATCTGGCAGAGATCTCAAAATTTTCTGAACTAAAGCGACATCCTCAATTTTTTCACCATGTCCTATCATTGCATTTACTTGTTCTTCAACTCTCAGAAAGTACTTCCCAACAGTTTCATCCTCTTTCGTATTTAGCTGTTCAAAATGTAATCTGTAGGTTTGAAGCTTGGCATCCTTTGCCTTCTCATTACCTTCATAACTACTGATGAGTTTGTCCCACATTTCTTTGGAAGATTCTAAGTGCATGAATTTTACAAATTTTGTTTCTGCAAGCCCACTTAGAATATCATTCATAGCCTTAGCATTGAAGCTTAATTATAGCTTGTCATCCTTAGAAGCTAGTACAACTGGTTTTACGTAACCAGTCTCTACCACATCCCAGACATCTGCACCTCAATACATT
>JASDQU010816623.1:5459-26554 GCA_032191745.1 Picea mariana
ATCATTTAGTTTTATAATCATATAAACTTCTATTAATCATTTTTTTTACATTCTCCTTTAAATAAGTGTCAATATGGGAAGTACATGGAAATTCTAAAGGAATCTTTTTCTAGAGCCTAGTTAGAATTAAGGAAAATTTCAATGATCCATACTTATCTAAAAGTACAGAAACCTTTGTCAAATTTACTAATTCTTATAATACTAATTATAAAATGTTGGGTGAATTTTTTTTTAATAGAAGATTCATAAAGTTTATATTAGAGTAAAAAATTGTGAAATTGTTTCATCGAAAGTGTATAGATCAAAATGTATTATTATTCTCTCTATTTATTATTTTAAATTTAATTGAATAAATTTCATATATCATAATAGTTGGATAATATAAATTAATAAAATCTTTGAAAAATTAAATATTAATAAAATATAATAATTGTGATTTTTTAGTAAACAATTATATTACTTTTCTTGTAATCTTTGATTAATAAAAATTTAAAAAATAACATTATTATTACATCATCATTATTATTATTAGTGAATAATTATGTTACAACCAATATACATGTCAATCAATACCACTACTAGCTAGGTCCACCACCATAGCCATATGCATCGGTGTCTCTGCTACGAAAGGTAAAGCCTCTATCAATACCAACTATGTCAGAAATAAACGTCAACAAAAGTGCACTATCAAATGTATCTCTATTAAGATCATCAAGATGTGCAGCAGTACCCAATGTGAACATGGTTTCCAAATAATAAATATCTTTTGACACATGTGGAGGATAAAGACAAGGATTGGTGGATGGTGAAACAAGTGGAGGAGGAGGAGGATCGGTGGAATATGGTGATGCGTGTGGAGGAAAAGAAAGAGGAGGAGGAGGATCGGATGTGGATGCAGGTTCAAACAAATGTGGAGGGGAAGTAGGAAGAGGATCATACGTGGATGCAGGTTCAGAAACACCTAGAGGGGAAATAGGAGGAGGAGGAGGATCATATGTGGATGCAGGTTTAGACACATGTGGAGGAGAAGAAAGAGGATCGATGGATGGTGCAGTTGACTCATGTGGAGGAGAAGCATGAGGAGGAGGAGGACCATGTGGTGGAGTAGAGGATGTGGATGGGTCTGTTGATGAGCTAGATGAAGTAGGATCATGAGTAGGACCCCTCAACCTCTCGATGAGGTTGACAACACCAACAATATGACACATCAGCAATGTCATGTCACAAGGTAGAGTTCTCCATATCGTATAGATATCATGTGCCCATAATATGTCTCTAACATGTGCAAGTACCACTCTGTGACTAGTCATGACACTGCATAGTTAATCATCCTATTGGGGAGGCTCATCCCCAACATATGTGCCAATATCTTCAAAACAATAGATAATAATAATAAGATAACTGAAACAAAATGTTACAATAAATTACATTTGCATTAAATAAGTCATAAAAAAATGCAACTAGATTTATCAAAACATAACGATAATATTACCTCTCTCATCTTCAGTCCAGCCCCGCGTACATGTATTGTACAATATTGATGGCAGGATTTTCCTCACTAGCCAATCAATCACATACATCCTTACCGATAGGAGAAATGTGAAACTCAAGATGGTCGTTCTTGTGCATCAACTACCCCCACATGCACATATGTACATCAAGCATTAGCCTACCAAGAAAACGAGGTACTACTGGTCAAGTGGCATAAACCCTCTCAAAAAATGGTGTGAATAACTATGATGTGAATGGGAAGAATATCATTCCATGCAAAAAGGCATGACAGTGATCTAATGCTCAACAAAACTATCTCAAAAACATCTTCGACCACCTAATCAATTAGGGGCTCTGCACTAAACTATATTCATAACACAACAAAGAGAAACTAATGTGTTTCCCATAAGAGCTATATTGTGGTAGTTCTAAGATAATAATATATAGGCACCTAATATATTGTCTACCAAATTAATGTATCCACATATAACCACCGGGAACCTGGAACTCCATAGAGGAATGAACCTCTAAATGGACATATCTATACACATATGCCAGTTGAGTCTCTCCTTAAATGCCATGCAGTAGCTCAGGGAACTGGGGGAAATCCTCCTCCCTCCTAGAAAACCTAGTGATGAAGTAAACATCCTCCTCCGTGGGATGATACCATAGACTGGGACCAACCCTAAACCCATGTTGCCCATGATCCCAACGATGGATCAATTGTTGTAACAACAAAGAGTTCCCCCTGAGGGATGTACCCTCCTGATAAAACTTCAGGAGTCCAACACCCATCAAAAGGTCATGTGTCGGTTGTGAAATAGGGAAAAGGATCAAATACCTCTCCCTCTCCCTATACTCCCACTCATGCACAAATGTGTGTGTCTCAACCTTCTACTTCTAATTCTACTCCTCTCGTCGTCGTCGTCTTCTATTCACATACAAATATTGTTAGACACATATATATGGATTAAAAAAATGAAATTATAAAACACATACATATATAAATAGCTTGTATGTAAAAAAATAAAAAATCATTTTTTGTTTGCAAAAGATTCTAAAAAAGTAACCGGTGTGCCTAAAACAGAACATATGCCTTGCCCACGGTTCTCTCTATCAGAAAAGAAAGACCTCCATGTGGTTTTGTTCCTAACATGCATCGATGCACCATGTTTCTTAGTGCACCACTACGTATTTTAGCAGTGTGTCCCATAATATGCATCGCACCATTAAATTTTGAAATAATCATCCTGGTGTCATGCTATTAACAGTACCAATGCATTTTTTCTACCTAAAGGCACCGCTAGGTTAAATTGTTTCATTGCAACTTAAGCGATGTGATGTGTTAATATGAATGCACCGGTGCTACCGTGTTATTGTAGCACCGAAATTACCTTTTACAGTATGTTGGTTTGTATAGAGAACCAGTAATGGGGCGTCCAATGAAACACCATGGCACATTAAATCATACAATATTTTCCTGGTGTATTTCTTTTAACCACACCGGTTCATTTCATGAACAAAGATGCACCGCAATGCTAAAATTTATGGAATGAAAAATTACCGGTGCACTTTGCTAAACAGAATGCACTAGTACACATGTTTTACCAGAGCACCAGCATGATGTCTAGTGGTGCGTTGACTTAATAACGCACTACTAACAGGGCCTTATAGAATATGTTGTGATGCGTATTTTTCAAAACCTGTCACGGTGTGTACATTTATCCTTTACACACTGGTGCTCCACACTTATTATCACATCATCATGTATTGTAGTGGTGTGTCTAATAAGTCACACCGCTCTGATAGATTTTGAAAAATTTTGCCTAGTGTCATTTTCTTTACAGCACCGGTGCGTTTGTTTGACAAATGGGCACTGCTAGGTTAAATCCCTTTATCCCAACTGAAGCGGTGCGATGTGTTACTATTAATGCACCGGTGCCACTGTGATATTGGACCACTGGTGCTATGTTCAATAGTGTGTTGTAAAGGATAGAGCACCAGGAATGGGGCATCCAATGAGACACCCCACACTTTGTTAAACAAAACGCATCGGTGCACCCATTTTACCAAATCATCGACATGATGTCTAGCGATGCATTGACTTAATAACGCACTGCTAATGGGGCCTTATAGAAGATGTTGTGATGCGTATTTTTCAAAACCTGTCACAGTGCGTACATTTAGCGTTTACACATTGGTGTTCCACGCTTATTATCGCATCTTCATGTATTGTAGCGGTGCGTCTAATAAGTCACACTTCTCTGATAGATTTAGTCACACCGCTCTAATAGATTTAGTCACACCGCTATGATAGATTTTGAAAATTTTGGCCTAGTGTCATTCTCTTTACAACATCGGTGTGTTTGTTTGACAAATGGGCATCGCTAGGTTAAATCCCTTTATCGCAACTGAAGCGGTGCATTGTGTTTCTATTAACGCACCGATGCTACTATGATATTGGACCGTCGGTGTTTGTTTCAACGATGTGTTGTAAAGGATAGAGCATCGAGAATGGGGCATTCAATGGGACACCCTGCTATGCTAAGTTAGTCAATGTCTGACCCAATGTGGTTTTGTAAACAACACTGGTGCATTTGGTTAAAATGGTTGCACCGCTACATTAAATTTTATATATCATTAAGTTACCAATGTGGTTAATTAATTTAAATGTATTGGTGTGGTTCGAAGCCAATTACGCGTCATTTTCAAGGAGTTCTAAAGGACATGCTGCTTTGTTTTTAAAACTTATAGCGGTGCTTTTCCTTGAACGAAACAGGTGCATACAATTTATATTAGACACATCAGGGGCGATGGTTACTGTGAATTTAACATAATATGCACCGCTTTGGGGCAAGCCGAAGCGTTCAAACACGCTACTCAAAATTGGAAAAAAAAATGCCAAATTTCAAGCTAAATTCAAATTTTAATTGGATGAAAATGTAAAGAGAAAGGTAATAAAAAAAATTCCTGGCCTCTTATGTCTCGAGGAGGCATGGTTTCACCATTGATAGGAAATGAAAATTCGTGGTAATTTCCAAAATTTGGAAATGCGTGGAATCTACCAATGGAGTTATCCAAGTTGTTGTAGAGCACTGAAAACAAGTTGTATTTGGAAGGAGGGTGAGCATCGGTGTTTGCTTGAGAGTTTGGAAGCACGAGATGAACTGTAACAACGAAATTGGTTTGGAAATATTTTTTTATTTAACCTACTGTGGTACGTCTAGCAATAGCTATGTGCACTGGTGCGTAAAGTTCAACAACATTGGTGTGTTTTATTTGATGTGTGTTATTTTCATTATAATGTATGATGGTGCTTTTGAACATTAAAGCATCGGTGCTTTATTGTTTATGTGAGTATTGGTGCATATGTGCCTTCAAGGCACACAAGTAAAAAGAGTACGCAAAAACCTCTGACCGCCCACCTCTACTAACAACATTTGTTATAAACATTGATGGTGTATTTGAATATTTAAGCATTGGTGTGCTATTGTTTAGGTGAGAACCAATGCGTATTGACATTAGAGGTGCACTGGCAAAAAAAATTCACAAAAACCTTCATCTGTCTACCTCCACTAACAACTTCCATTATAAATAGTGACAGTGCTTTTGAACATTTAATCACTAGTGCATTATGTTTTAGGTGTTCACTGGTGTGTATCTACCTTAAGGGATAGTAAAAAACTCCACAAAAACCTTCGGCCACCCACCTCCGCTATAAACAGCTTAGGGATAATGTTTCAAGGGAGGTTCCATAAAAACATCCTCTAGAAGGTGTTCTCCTTATAGTGTGAATTCATACCAAGAATATGCCACTTTACCTTCTTGACTCTTACTCTCCCACCAGATATGTGTTGTGTCCCCCAAGCAAAGAGTAGGTAGATGGAATTTTTCTTCTTTGTCCACATTTCTTTGAACCTTGCAATATACTTCAATTTTCTTGACCCAATTATCCAACTTCTCTGCATTAATCTCTCCATCATACATTGGAAAATTGAATTTCATATATAATTTTAACAAAGGCAAATTAGAATCATCTTTCCCTAGTTCTTTTCTTTATGGAATTGAAGAGGAACTTGAACTTGAAGGATAGGATGGAGATGGAGGAGTTTGAGGAGGATCATCACCACCTCCTTTGCCTTTACTGTAACTTGAGCCTTCTTTGTTCTTCCTTCATTCTCTATATAAATCTTCCACCAAGGCTTTCATGTCAAGAAAATATTACCAAAACATCCTTTCAGACTCGATGTGGTTTTCTTCCCTTTCATGTTCCATTGCTTGTCATTGGAATGCACACATCGTATCAATCTTAGGATTGTACTCTTCAAGCAAACCTTCTATGTGCTTGATCTTATATCTCGTTATCATTCAATATAAACACTTGTGAAAATAGAAAATAGCATTTTATTTAAACCATGATCAACTACTCTGATACCAAACTTGATCCAAATTTAGTGCTAAAACTATTTGTTGCAATAATTTGAATTCTTATGCGAAAAGATTCTCAATTTTCTCACAATTTTGTTAAAATTTGACTTAATAAATTTAAATAACTGAAATTGAGAATCGAACAACATTAATAATAGACAATACTAATCAAATTTTTAATGAATTTCACCCACATGGGCTACATCTTCGGGTCTTCTTCAAAATAGGAACTGGCCCATTAAAATTGATGCAAAATACACCATTATGTCTTCTTTACATCAAAGAATGGTATCCAGTATGCAAAAGATTCATTGGTGTTCTTCCAAGAAGAAAATAGCATTGGTCTTTCAACCCTCAACAATTTCCTCCCACAATAAAGAACATTATCTTGCCTATTTTCTCCATACACAGTCTTGCTACCATTCAAATACAATTATGTCCATTTTAATTTTTTGTAGCTCATGGTCTAGTGGTAAAGAACTTAATTTTTGGCACAAGTGGACGCGTTTCAAATCCCATTGAATCCACTCCATTGTGTATATTATTGCATAATCTTGGGGATATCATCCCACAATGAGCGCATTTCAATAGTTTATATACTATATAATGCATTTGGATTATACTAAAAGAATGTGGTAAATGATATATGCGGACCACATATGGCTTGGTTAGAGTGTTTCATTGGTTGACTTCATGGGATGGTGGCACATACAATAAGATTTGGTGGCACATATTTATATGAATTTTAAAATCCCCCCTCATAATTGATTTATCCCACATTAATTGGGATTAGAATCTCAACCAATTTTGTATACAACCTCCACGCATTAATGTGAACTTCCACGTTGAATCCTTCTATGTCAAGAAATGCAAGGAACTTCCACACTAATCCTAATAGAAGAGAATAATAATTTAATCAAGAATGCAAATGACACAAGAAATCACATAGTACAGCGAGATTTTACCCTGGAAACCCTTAACCAGGAAAACCAACATTCCTTTGAGCATTCTACTCTCTTGTTGTCTTATTCAATCTTAATAAAAGGTTACATGTCTAGTTACCTTGGTCCACACCTAAGACACAATCCAAATCATACCCTCTTGCATGCACAAGAACAACCCTGTATCCAATCTGGATTATATATGCATGACCAACAACCTACACTTACACATGCATTAACCTGCAAAAGCGAATTCTACGATTACCTTACAACAACAGCCTTTACAGCCTTACAACATACCTATTTATAATATTTACAACATGTGAAACCCTAAATATTGGCTCCCAAAAATGGTTACAGATCCATGCATATCATTGGCTACAAATCCCATAAATCCAAGGATTTTGTTACAGTCGAATCCAAGTTGGGTTTACTAGTCAACTACCAGTCGGCCTTCATTTGGTATCTAGTCGGTCGTCTCATGCCTACACTTCAACCCCTTTTCGGTTGACTTTTTGTTGATATCTTTGACTTTGACTTTACCCGGTCTACTTCCTTGACCTTCGACCTTCAATCGATTTACCTCAGCTAGACTTTCACTGCAAAGAATATGACAAACCAACATTCTCCCACTTGTTTTCTTCTTTGTTGAAACAATATATTCCTAAACTTTCATTCACAGACCCAGGGTAGCAATGCCCATTTCCTCTCTACACCAAGAGAACTTCACAGCACTCACAGACTTGGTCAACAAGTCTGTTATGTTTTCCAATGTCTCTACTTTCTCTAGTAGCACCTTGTTACTTTCCACCATATCTCTTACGAAAAGGTATTGTACATCAATTTTCTTAAATTTTGAATGATAAACATGGTTCTTTTTCAAAAATATTACGCTTTCACTGTCGCAACTTACCTTCATATCTCTCTGCTCAAACCCAATTCCTGAAAACAACCTTTGAATCCATATCGCTTCTTTGCTTCCATGAGTGGCCGCCATGTATTCAACTTTTGTTGTTGAAAAGGATACAATCACTTGCCTCTTACTCATCTGTCTTATTTCTCCATCGAACATCTTGAAGACATATTCGTTGGTCGACCTCCGTCGATCCAGATCTCCAGCCAAGTCAGCGCAGACAAAGCCATGTACATTTAATTTACCATTTTCACCTCCAGGTTTTCCTTTGTATCATATGGCATAGTCTTTCATACCACACAAATACCTGAATACTTTCTTGACATTTGTCCAATGCTCTTTTCCAGGTGTCGAAATGTACCTGCTCAACATTCCCACTACATGGGCAATGTCTGGTCAAGTGAAGACCATCACATACATTAGACTACCAACAACACTTGCATAGGGAACATGTGCCATGTCCTCTATTTCACCATGTGTCTTTGGACATTGTTCAACAGTAAGCCTTTCTCCCACAGAAATTGGCACCTTCACTGATTTGCAATCATGTATGTTGAATTGTTTCAAAACATTTTCAATATACTTCGTTTGATTCAACCATATCTTTCTAGAGGCATAATCTCTCTTAATCTCCTTCCCATAATGAAGTTAGTTGCACCGATATCCTTCATGTCGAACTTGGAGGATAGTTGCTTCTTCACCTCCTTTATTGCATTCATGATGTTTCCAATCAGCAACATGTCATCAACATACAAAGCTACATATATGAAACACCCACCTTCTTCCTTGAAATATATGCAGTGATCAAATTTGCTTCTCACAAATCCCAAACTACGGATGTATGTGTCAAACTTATGGTACCACATCCTTGGCGATTTCTTTAGACCATAAAGGGATCTTTTGAGTTTGTACACCAACTTTTTCATTCCCTTTACTACAAATCCTTCAGGTTGTTTCATGTAGATTTCTTCTTCCAGGTCCCCATGTAGGAACGTTGTCTTCACATACATTTTTTCTATCTCCAGATCAAATGTTACAGCCAGAGACATTAGTGCTCTAATGGAAGTTAATTTTTCAACAGGGAAAAAAATATCACTTGGGAACAACCTTTCACTACTAGTTGATCTTTGAACTTATCGACTTGTCTTGTGGCTTTCATCTTCTTATTGAACACCCACTTGCTACCAATGGGATTCCTTCCACTAGTTAACTTTACTAAATCACGTGTCTCATTCTTATACAAGGATTACATCTCTTCAACCATGGAATCCTTCCAGATTTTACCCTCTGTCGAGTCAATTGCCTCACCGATCGAATTGGACTCATCATTGATGGAAGTTAACATGAATGCAAAATGAAAGTCGGGTAGACTATACCTTTAAAATGGTTTTCTTACTCTTTATGACCTCCTTACCATCAAATTTTGTTGTTCCACCTCTTCCTCATATTCATTCAACTCATCTGAATCATATTCTTTGTTTCTTAGTTCAAACCGCATCATATCAGGATTAATCTCAGTCTGAACATCTTCCTCAGGCTCGGATTTACCTCTGACTTCTCTAAAGACCGCATCTCGAATGTACATTTCTCTCCTTGATGCAGGATCCTAGATCTTATATCCTTTCATCCCTTCTTTATATCTGATGAAAATACATTTAACTGCCTTCTTGTCCAACTTTCTCCTCTTTTCCTTGGGAACATGCACAAATGCATCACAACCAAATACTTTCATATGTTCCACCAAAGGATTCTTACCATACTATACCTCATTTGGATTCGTTTCAACTAGCACCGATGAAGGAGACATATTTACCAGATATCTTATAGTCTCAACTGCCTCCACCCAGAATTCTTGTGCGAGCCCAACACCACTAAGCATGCTCCTTTCCTTATCCATCAACATTTTGTTCATTCTCTCGGAAGCTCCATTCTAATATGGGGTATATGGTGTGGTATTTTGGCGTGCTATTCCATAATGCTTACAGAACTGATCAAATTCCTTTCCACAGAATCCACCACCATTATCAGTCCTCGGCACTTTAATACTCTTCTATGTCTGGTTTTCCACAAGAGCTTTAAACTCCTTAAATCTCTTGAAAACCTTTGATTTCTTCCTCAATAAATATATCCATGTCTTCCTAGAAAAATCATCTATGAAGGAGACATAATACAGGGATCCACTAAGTGAAGGTGTTGTAACCAGGCCAGACACATCACTATGCACCAGTTCTAGAATCACATTTTCCCTTGTTGCTCCAAATGGGAATCACACCCGACTTTGTTTTCCATATATCAAATGTTCACAAAAGTTAACTTCTAATCCACATTTAGGAGAACCTTCGACCATACCTTTTCTTTGAATGGATCAAAGTCATTTTTCTCCAATGTATCCCATCCTCTCATGCCATAACCTGGTCGGGTCAATCTCGTCATGTATTTTCGAGTCGGTTTGAACCGACTTGGCTCGAGTTGAGTAAAGTTTTTTCAAAATCGAGTTGAGACGATTCGCGGTCGAGTCTATTTAAGGAGTAATGATGCTATTGCATCCAGTTGAGTTGACATTCCCTAACAGCTTATACAGGGTGCCAATCTGAACTCCTTTCATTAAGACCATCACACCTCTAACCATATTACACGAATCCTTTTGAAACAGAGTATTCACACCTACATCACTCATCTTAATATTCACAAAACCATTCTTTATGTGGTGTCATGTGATAGGATGATCCTGAGTTGATCAACCAAAAATCTTGATCTGACTGTGTATTGGTCGATGCCAGGTACACATCACCTCCTTTCTCCAAGGTTATATTTCTCTCAGTCGACTACTTCTCATCGGATCCATCACATCCTTTTGTTGTCTTCAACTTACAGTCCTTTTTATAATGCCCATCTTTATTGCGTTTCCAGCATCTTTACGTCAACTTAACTGGGGATTTAGATCTACCCTTCGACTTGAAATTTCTATTGGAGAATCTACCTTTATCTTTATCTATCAGTCGACCTCTCACTACTAGAGCATATTTGGTCGATCCTTCCATGTTCTTCTTTCTCATTTCCTCTGACAGTAGAGAAGAAACCTTGTTCTCTAGCACTAGTGTGGTTGTATCCCAAGAGTCTAGAAAAGAACATAATAGGCTAATACACTTCTCATTATTAGTGATCTTAATATCCATTGATGATAACTGTCATGACATAGTATTAAATGCATTTAAATGCTCAGTCACCAAACTGCCATCACTCATCCTCAGAAGATACAATTTCTTTCTAAGAAACAACTTATTTACCATAGATTTCAACTGGTATAGCTTCCCATCTTGTCGCACAGTTTCTTGGCCAAATCTTCACCTAAGACATTCAGTAGCACCGAATCTACAAGACAAATTTGAATATTACTTATTGCTCTTCTTTCGAGTTTCTCCCATTCTTCTGTTGACATGCCTGTTGGCTAGGTACCTGGACAAACCACTATCTATTGTTCTCGATCCACAAGAATATCTTCCATTTTAAGATTCCAAAGCTCAAAATTTTGGCCATTGAATTTTTCTATCTCTATTCTGGAACTGGTTGCCATTCTTTACCATGATATTTAATAGAATTTATAACTTATGACTCTTACTATACCTAGGGTTTAGTTCTCATATTCAAGATTGAAAAAGAAAGATCTAATATATTCACCAAAGCATAGCACCGCTCTTATAACTCACTTGTTAAGGAAAAATTAAAGCTCTGATACCACATGTAGAGAAATGCAAGGCACTTCCACACTAATCCTAGCAGAAGAGAAGAAGATTTTAATCAAGAACACAAATAACACAAACAATCACACAGTACACTGAGATTTTACACTGGAAACCCTTAACTGGGAAAACCAACATTCCTTTGATCGTTCTGCTCTCTTTATGTCTTACTCAATATGAATAAAAGGTTACATGTCTAACGTTGGTTCATACCTAAGACACAATTGACATCATACCCTCTTGTATGTGCAAGAACAACCCTATAGCCAATCTGTCTTACATATGCATGACCATCAACCTACACTTACACATGCATTAAACTGCAAAAGTGCATTATACGATTAGCTTACAACAAAAACCTTTACAGCCTTACAACACGCCTCTTTATAGGATTTACAATATGTGAAACCCTAAATATTGGCACCCAAAAATGGTTACAGATCCATGCATATCATTGGCTACAAATTCCATAAATCTCAGGATTTTGTTACAGCCAACTCCAAGTCGGGTTTACCAGTTGGGTTTACTAATTGACTACCAGTCGGCCTTCATTCAGTCTCTAATAGTTCATCTCACACCCACACTTCAACCTCTTGTCGATTGACTTGTCATTGATATATTTGACTTTGACTTTACTCGGTCAACTTCCTCGACCTTTGACTTGATGTCGATCTACCTCAACTTCGACCTGTTGTTGATCCACTTCGAACTTCAACTGTCAGTCAATTTACCTCAACTAGACTTTCACTACAAAGAATATAACAACCCAAAATTTTGATTGTTCCACATTTCATCATGTGAGTGGTCCACGTGTCAGCATTGTACCCTTCTTTTTACATGTTTGTCTTCAACTTCAATGGGCCATAAATTTTGCATACAGTGTCCAATTGACCCCATTCAAATTGCATTGAAAATATCTTGATGGGATCTTTGACATGTAGACATTTTCAACATAATTTGAGACCATCTAATTGGATTGATTGTGGGGATCCTCCTGGATCATATTGATAACAATTTCTTGTTCATAAAAATTTGATTAGATGTGTCATAATTCCCATGAGAGGATTTATTCCATGGATCTTTTGTAGGAGGTCAATGATCCTAAATTTTGATGCTCTTTCATTGGATGAGTGTGGTCATTAGAAATAAAGTTGTTGTCAGCACATATTCTATCATCTCTTCAAAACTAGGTTATGGATCTTGTATAGTTGGATTTTGAATAGGTTCCATCTCTAAAACCAGGATAAGTATCCACACCATACACATAAAGGAAAATGGTAGGGCGATACTACCTATAACTCTTTTCCTCTTGGAATTTATCTAAGTATGGAACTACAGATCAACGGGTAATACTTTTGCAAGTGAATGGAATACCTTATATATGTTCCATGCTTTGAAAACTTGGTTGAACTTTGAAAATTTATTCTTGATTAGCCTTCTCAACATTCTTCCTAATTTAAAATATTTTGCAGACTGGTATCTTTTTCATATTGGGAAATAGATTCAAACTTTGGGTTACCAAATGAATGAGTTTTCCGAAAGGAAATGGAAATAGGAGCACTCTAAGTTTCCATGAACAGAGATAAGAAAGTTGTAGTGTGATACCTCAACCAATCTAATGTAGGTGAAGTAATGAACATATGCAATGGACACTCACTTTCACTAATTATGCACAAAGAACTCGTATAGTCAATACCTTAAGCATTCTCATATGACCATATGTTGGGAACCTGAAAGGAAATTTATATAGTACTATAAGGTGTAATTCTTCACTTTGAATCTCATGAATTTCCTATTCCAATTCCCCCATAAATGTAAAGTATTCTACAGCAGATACTTTATCATAGGCTCGGGATCGTGCTCTTCTAGCTTACTACTTTCTAATTGTCAATGTTAAGGTGAATTCTATTCAAGCAAGTAAATATTCCATTTTAATATTTTCATAAGGATTCCGCACATGGTTCTCTCATGAAAACAAAGGAAACCCAAAACTAATTCAAGCTTCAAGTTAAGAAACAAAACGGAAAGCATTAATGAAAAAAAAAAAAACTCATGAAAAAGGAAACTAGAACTAGAGTAAGCCATCCTAAATTGCAACAAAATATAATCACACGTGGTGGATTTTATTCAAGAAACCAAAATGAGTCAAAATATCACTTTGAAAACAGAAATGGAAATAAATGTTATCATTACCCCTATTTCTACTCTACCCTACACTGGCTCAACAAATGTTAGGTGAAGTCATAAATCCAATGTAACCACTTGATTACCTCAATGTCTATAGGAGTATTATAGGATGGCATAAGTATTCACAATTGAGGTATCGTGTAATTAATTGAAATAATTGAAACATCATGAAGTAGATTCAAAACAACAAGTGATATTATACTTGTTGGTTTGAGGGAAATGTCGAGAAAAAGATGACTCCAATATTTTTTCTATAACATCATCAAAACTATTTGAGGAATGTTGGAGTATTGAAGTAGAATCCATGGGTGAGTGATGCACCTACCCCTAAAGATTAACTTGTGATTATGGAGTATATTTAGGTGATAGTGCTTCTTGGATCATATTGATGTTTCATTTATCTTGCATGGTGATGGGTTGTCCATTAGTTTCCATTTTCCCATGGGAGTTTGAAATTTCTTTATGTTTTCCATGCCTAATTTGTGCATAGATATTAGTAATTCCAGATTGTGAAAGATCATTGAATGATACATTGATTCTCATACTCATTTTCAGAATAGAAATATAATCATCGAAAATAGTGTTATTGTGATCAAATTGTGTTTTAGTATGTTCCATAAATTTAGATTGCAAAGGATTTTCAAAGTTGTGGACCCTAGATGGACTATTATTATGAATGGTTCTTTGATTAATCAAAGCTTGTAAACATTTTTTCTCCTTTATCCCTTAGTACCTTATCATTGGAAGAAAAATGTGAAGATTCTACTACATGATAAGTTTATGCATTCTCATGTAAGCGATCATTATCAAACATATTTGTATAAAGGGAGTATAAATCTTTGAATTTTAAAAATGAATGGATTTCCTCAATAGGATATATTTCATAGACCAAAGAATATTCATTATCCTCTTGATATTCAGGGTAAATGAATGATGCAATTCATAGAGGAATTTCACTGGTTTTTTCCCTTTTTGGGTCTAAGGGGTTTAGAGGTTTTGATGGAAATTTATCTATTGTAGTGACAGAGTGCTGGGTAAAAATCATGGATCCTCCATCTTACCTTATTAAATCATGATTTTCATTGAAGGATATATAATCTATATGTTTCCCAGTGCTAATTTTCCTTTAATCATAGACGAGGGGATTTGTATTAAAATGAAAATGTGCCAAGAAATGCATGAGCATTATAGCTGGTACAAAGCTTCAAAATTATAGTACGAGCGAAGGGCTTTCTCATCCCAGGATCTTAAACACCATATTGATGCATATAGAATAATTTCAGAGTTACATGGTGTCCAAAAATCTTGTTTGTGTATACCCTGTATAAAATCCCCAGAATGCATATACAATAATATTTCATATGCTAGAGGAGAATAAATGATACTATTCATATTTTATAACCCATGAATAGAACCTGGATTTGGGTTGTTCAAGTACCACATAGGTTTTTGTTGCGTTGAAGAAGATTTCATTTCTTAGATGCCACGTTCATTCCAAGGGGAGGAGCTAGGAGGAAGTTGAAGGAGGATATCTTCCAATTGAGAATGGAGAGCCTCACATTCATCCTTAATTTGTTGAATGCTCTACCTCTACTGCATCAATACTTCTAAAATCATGATCATTTGAGATTATAATCTGTTGAATTGTGATTGCATCGAATGGACTATAGTGAGTAGGTCAACGAACTCCTCCTCAATCATATCCATACGCTTTAAGTAGTGGCCAAGTGATCCCCTGCCATTATTGAAAACATATGCAGAAGGGGATGATAAAACCAGAGAGAGATGATAAAATAGCAACCAAAGGTGGATACCTCCAAGTCAGAATTTCCATAATGCTCCATGGCGATATGCCTTAAGCGATAATTCACACAAGTGTAAGCTGATGCTGAAAGATAGGAAACTAATATCAATTTCCACCAAGAACCATGATTACAGGTACATGATATTGCTTCCATGATGAGACAAGACATCCCACATGAGCCTAGGGGTAATGGAGAAAGCGGAATATAAGAGGGCGAGGTACTATTTTAAAGTAGCTTAAGGGTGGTGAGTGGTTTGCACATGGAGATGTAATCTCTGCATGTGGTGTCCTCATTTCTAATCGAGTGATGGTGATATGCCAAGTTTGTATTGCATCATCAATTTTAATACCATATGGGGGTCATGGTGGGGATAAAGGCCCCCACCCTTTTTTTATCCTTTTGGATTTTGGAGAGGACCATGGAATAGGAGAAAAAGAGAGGGTCTCATTAACCAATATGGTGCCAGGTGAATGTCTTATAGCTTGATTTGCAAAATGGTCTGCTTTCATGTTGTTTGATATGAAGAAATGGAAGAAGTCAATATTTGTAAAGGCCTTTATTTCCTGATGAATTCTTAGAAATATGGATTTGAGTTGAGTGTTCTTTGGGAGTGTCTGAAGCCTTGCATGCATGATTATTGCTTTGGATTCTCCTAGCACAATGAGAGTTTGAATGCCCTGAGAACTAGCTAAAGATAATCCATATAGAAGTGCATAAGTTTATTCCTAGTTATTAGATGCCACCCCAATACTCCACTCATAGGATAGTTATGTATTTCCTCTACAGTCTTGAAGTACCCCACCTGCTCTTGCCACCATGGTTTCCCAGTGCTAAATTATGATTCAAATCTATTTCAGTTTCACAAATCGATTCTTCATTCAATATAGATTTGAAATCATATTTTGATACATTACCCTCTTGTTGTGCTTCAAAATCAAATAGAAAAGTATTAGATGTATGAAGGTAGGCTTGTATGGTCTGTATGTTTAAAATATTTCTTCAGGATAGGACACTGAATTTTCATTGTGCAAATCTAAATTGGAGAAAAGAGAAATAGTATTTAGTGGATCAGAGAACTTTTCATTTTCGAGATTTTCCCCTTCAAGGATAGAGAGAAGATGTGAAAACCAATCAAGAATTTATTAGTCTGAGGGTTTGTCACTTTCAGGAAATATATAGGAAATCTACATAACTTTATGGAAGTAATCATCCATAGGTTCATTTCCAAGCCTATGGATTTCCTCAAGCTCATTACAAAGTTCTTCATAATTGTAATTTACATGAGCGGTGATAAATATTTCCATGAATTGTTTCCAACCGTGTATAAATCCCATTGGTAATTTACTATACCAGGATTTAATCCATCCTTCCAATGTGAGGATAAATAATCGATAAATTTCGTTTCCCTGAACAATTTTAATATTATGTCATGTAATGTTAAATTGATTGAGATGCATGAATGCAGAGACATGCCCTTCACCATAAAATTTAGAGTTTGAAAAGAGATTAACTATATTGACCAAGATGCCATCTAAGGGTCTTGGCAGACTCAAAGTTTTATCCCATACAAAGATATGGATAGGAGCCATGGGCTAATCAAAACAATTTATTCAAATGGATCCACATGGCTGGGATTTTCATTTGGTCACCCTTCTAGCACCAATTATGTTGACGTAGTCTATGTGACCTCGATCAAAATTAGGGGTTTCCCCTAGTGAGAAGTCTCAATTAGACCTCACACTGTTTGGAATAGGGAACCCATCCAGATTATAGCCTGCTAACCAATATTAGTTGGGGTTTAACAGTTGCGGCTCGATTCACCGATGATGGTTCCTAAGATAAATAATAGAACAAAACTAATCTAAGATGCATGCATTTGGACAAAACTAAAGGTAAGAATAAAGTAAACAGGAAACCACACATAATCCTATCAGTGGCCCGAGAAATATTTCACATGGAGCAAAGACAAGAGTATGGGTAAATAAATGCACACCCAGAATAGTCTAGCATTGAAACAATCATTTACAGTCCTATGTTCACAAATTCTGACAAATATTTCCTAAAGAACATAAATAAAAATGTAGCAACCACACACAAGAATAGTTTATAATGTGAGATGCATTCTTACACAACTCTAGTGCTCAACAAAAGTAGCAAATCAATCCACATAAAGTGTAACACAAGAATCTAAGTTCTTCTTAAAATAGCTTGGAAAAGAGTCTTCTATTCATTAAAGTTCTAGTAGTAGTACATGAAATCTCCAAGAGCCAAAAGCCTTGAATTAGAGTAAAATTCCCCTATTATTGAAATTCATATTGACTATTGACCTTCCACCTTCTTGACTCTTGACCTTTCGTTTGCAAAATTTTTGTCCCTATCCTCTATGGAATGATGAGGTAACACTAACAATAGAAATTTTCATAATTCACTATCTCCTACATCATGTACATTCACATTTCGAAATTGTATTTTAGTGCTTGTGGGACATAATGGGTTTTGTTCCCTAGTTCACCTCACACAATGTGGTCAATAGTTTGGAAACTATGGGTTTCTCTTTCCTCTATGCCTGGGACTTTCCTACCATGAGATATCTACTTCATCCTCTATCGTTTGAGCTTGATTATTTGTTGTTGATTGTTTCTCATGTGACGGTATGGTATCCTTTGTTGTAGATCACTTTTGCAAAGATAGTGTTGTGTACTAGTGAATCCTCCTTGTCCTGATGTCTAGAATCCATGTTTCTATAGTCCTCTATTGCATACATTATGTATTTAGATTTGTGTGTATGATCATCTTTCAGTATTGGTACTTGGATGTCATTTACCATGAAATACATGACTCGCAAATACACAAAACTCCAAAACATACTTTAAAAGGTGCATTTAAACATACATAATTCAATTGGTGGCTTAGTGAGAATTTCAATTTTACTTCCTTGAGTTTGATCTCTGGTCCCTTTAATGGTAATTTCATGGACATCCCCATTGAAATGTTGTGTTATCAGGTTCCTGAGTTGTTGATAATATGCCAATATTCAAACATGAAAATATGGGACAAATGGTGAGGAATATCCTGAAACCTATAACTGTGAAGTTTTATAGCTATACGATACCTTTCCAATGGTATAAGGATCACGTGAAACAGATCCGAGTCAAAATTTATGGCAAAAAAAATTGGGAGTTGGGTTTTTCCCAAAGCGTTGTTTTGCACCCCTGCCAATATTTGGGGTAATACACCCTGAGTTTCTTGGCATGCCCACCAACACTTTAATCCTATTCCATACTTCATAAATCTTAGTTGGAATCTCACCTTACACCTTACAGTTTATTCATCCATGCCTCAAGGAATTGGGCCTTAATCATATTTTCATTCGCCAGTGAACATATAAAAATGGAGTAGAGAACAATTTAAGGGGGATGAGATGTATCGGTGTGTAAGTGATATTCCTTTTATAGGGACTAGGAACACATTTTATTAAGACACTCTAGGTAGAGAGGAGGACCATGAGATGTTGGGGGAGCGCTGAAACATGGAGGTTACGAGGGATATAATATTTTGAGGGAGCGACGAAACACTTAAGAGGAATGGAGAAAATGGTTCATGAGGGAAAATAATTAAAATAATTATTAAAATAAATAATAGGGGGCCCTCACCACCTCATCTTTTCCTCATCTCATATGAGACTTCAAAGTACCCCTTTTAAACCATTAACCTTATTCCATTGCCTTAATACGATGTTGAGAGGAATGGGTCGACATGTACATTAATTAATGGTTAGGAGGTGGGGGTCGATTGGCTATGCCCCCTTCCCCCCTTTCCACCTCACCTTTGTCTTTTATAACCTACACTTACCTTATTAGTCTCTATCGTAGGCATAGAGGGACTATAGCGATCGATAAAGCGTTGACTACATATTAGTTTGTCCTTTGACCGGAAATATTTGCACAATACCTATTGTTGGAGCTATGGAATTAAATGCATATATTTTTATATATTAAAAAGTAACATATATGTACTGATGTGATTGGCTAAGAGATTTGAGGTCTTATTGTCGGCTTCGCTATTTCAAATGCAGTTTATGGCAACATATCCAAACTTTTTTCTAGTAGATAGTATGTTTTAATCATATATTTTTCATGTATATTGCTTGAAGGTCGATTAATGCTACCATTAGTTCGAATGTTTGTATTAGCATTTTCTGCTACCCGAATATATCTGTCAGTTTTGATATGTACTAAGCATATTGAAATGTTTTCATATCCAATCTTTGTATATTTCTTGAAATTTATTGACACTTATTCTGATATGCCTCAATAGGCCTGACAGCATAAATGTTTACATGACGCGACGTTCTCCGACACCCCTGGTAGCTTAAATGTTTTCATACCGTGAGGTCCTTAGACAGCCTGAGAGTCTTAAATGTTTATGTAAATACGGTTCTCGGAGTACATTCCAGTTCAATATCCATTGTATGTTTCATCCTTGTTCTGTCGTCATCCTTGTTATGGTTCGGTGACTACTTCTTCTTTGTTGGTTTGTTAGGTGATACCATTGTATGTTTCATCCTCGTAATCGTTGAAGCTAGATATATTGTTTACTGGTTCGGTGAGTGGTTCTTCTTTGATGGTTTATCAGTTGTTTCTTTTTGTTGTTTTGCTTGGGATTCGACCTGCGCTTCTGCATTTCATCATTTCGGAGTAAGTTTCGATGCCATAGTTTCATTTTGTATTCCTTGTTTGTTGTTCAGTGTTTGCAGTTTGCAAGTAAGAATGTTTTATTATTTGTAGTCGCATGTTCCTTGTATGTTTCTGGTTCCTTTTTTGCTTCGGCTGCAGTTTGGTAATAATTGGAGATACATATGTTGTTCACTGGGTCGGTGGCTTTTGCTAGTTCGTTGGTTCCTGGGTTGTTGGTTCTGTTTGTTTGCTTGGGGTTTGTGCTTTGGGGCCTTGGGGGTGTAGTTTGCCCTCTTCGTGCTTTCTCGCTGGTTTGGTCCTTGCTGGTTTCTTTTATTTTATTCGTCCTTGCAAGGTTGGGGTGCAGCGGCGGTGGTTGGAGATTTTCTTTTTATTTTTAGGATTGTTATTGTTTTTTGGGGGTGATTTACGGTGTTCAGCCCCTACACCCACCAATCAATCTGCAGTTGTGTTATTTGTCATTTTTACAGAGGCCGCTATCTGTATTTGTGTGAGATTTTCCTGGTGCTCAAGTCCTACCATGAAAGAAAATAGTTGCATACAAAATTGTTGGAGGATTACATGTGAAGTTACAATATCCGTTGTTTTTTTGTTGGGATAAAGCATATGTATGTTGCCTACATTTATAGAGCATGTATGGTCAAATGTGAGGATATGACATGAAATTTTCTTTCTCCTCTACATAGACTGGTGTGCACATGATACAATTTGTGTTATGCTTGAGATATGATATGTGCAACAAAGATTCTTCAAGATTATATTTTCATGTCTAGAAGCATGTCTGGGTAGTTTGCCATGGAAAACTAAGAACTTGTAACGTGGGCACAACAGTCTATGTAGAGGATAAAGAACATGGTTAAAGGGCATATCTGGATGAATTTCTAGGGAAAACC
>JASDQU010816625.1:10963-21419 GCA_032191745.1 Picea mariana
AGTGTGTACATGTGTTCAACCAACAAGCACATGTTGCTAACGTTACAATACCACGTGGCTTGCATGTTATATTGTCAAATTTAAGTGTACATCCACATCCCATCTATCATCCTAGGATGAGTAAGGGGTTTACTTTGCAAAATTCGGTTGGAATGTCTTTTAATGTTGTCTAGTGGCTTGATGTGATTTTGTACTTGGTGTCATAATGATGATCATTATAACATCATTTATGGGGCACTTGAATGTGTAACATGGCCTCACTAGACTTTTGTAATATTGCACATGTGCACATGGTGATGTTTTTGGGAGTTATTTGGTGGTGACCTATCTCTCATGTAATGGCGTCCTACACTCATAGTTCATTCTTCCCCCTTATCTCTTGATGATATTATCATCAACCTCTATGGATTGGTTGATCTCCACCATTGATCGCGCCTTGTGAGAAATGGTCTAGGTTTCTCTTAGTTATTATAAAATATTGAAATTGGTCTTGAATTCATGAGAGTGGAGGGTGGCTTATGGTATTTATCATTAGCCTAGACCATGGGAGTCCTTAGGATAAATCATCCATATTCTTGTGTTATGATCCAATGCCTTAAAAATGATAAACAATCAATGAATTACATTCCACTTCGAGGGGGAAACCTCCTTTTACAATATATTCAATTAAGATTACAATATGAGATGAGATCAGATGATCCTAATACTAGGTCTCCTTGATATATATCTATATAGGAGACAAAGGGGTACAATTATGATGAAAGGGTGCAATGAAGGGTTCTAGCCAACCTACACTTATAACACTATAAATGTAATAATTCAATATCTAGGGCTTAATAAAGGGTTTTATACATAACATGGGGATTTTTCTAGGGCTTAACATTCCCCTCCCCTTCAAACAAGTGGTGTCCTCGATGCTTGACTAACCATGCATACTTCTGCATGAAGAACTCATCTTCCCATGCAACCTCTTCCACTAGTAGGTTCTTCCATTTGACGAGGTACTTTATGATTGCTTGATTTCTCAGCTGCTTAATTCTTGTTTCAAGGATTGTTTCCAGCTCTAGTGTGAATATCCCTTCTTCATTGATCTCTGGTAAAATAGTTTAGATTGGGATCTTGTTGCTGATGACCTTCTTTAAGCAAGAAACATGGAAGACTGGATGTACACGTGAAGATGGAGGAAACTACAATTTGTAAGCCATACTTCCAATCCTTTGCAAAACCTTATAGGGGCCATAATATTTGGGTGCTAATTTATTGTTCTTCTTTTGTTTCTTGAGGGACATCTAATTGTATATTTGTAACCTTTGAAATACCCAATCCCCCACTTCAAATTCCCTTTCACTGTGATGTTGATCTACTTGTTGTTTCATCCTATTTGGTGCCATAACCAAGTTGTCCTTCAATAGTTTTAGGACCTCTTGTTGGTTCCATGTGTGGTCCTCCACTGCTTGAACCTTTGTATTCCTTTTCAAGGGTGATGTAATGGATGGAGGATGATATCCATAAATTTCCATAAATGGGGACATTTTTTATGAAGTATGGAAGGATGTGTTGTACCACCATTCTGCCAAGGGCAACCACTTGACCCATTGAGTCTATTTACTAGATGTAAAGAAACAAATATATCCTTCTAGACATTTATTCACAATCTTAGTTTGTCCATCGGATTGAGGGTGGTAAGATGAGTTGTGAGCCAATTGAGTACCCAAACAAGAAAATAATTCAGTCCAACAAAGATATCTCGAATGAAGATCTAGTTTAGTAAAGAATTTTTCTCCATACAGTTCATCTAATATTTCATCAATGGCAGTGATATGAAACTTATATTTGATGGTCATTTTGTTGAGCTATCTATAATCTGGACACATACACCATGAACCATCATTTTTTGTAACCAACACCACTAGTGAAGAGAAAGAACTTTAGCTAGGTTGAATGATGCGAGCCTCTAACATTTCTTGGATCATGCACTTAATCTCACTCTTCTGTGCATATGGATACCTGTAAGGCCTGATGTTAGGTGGTACACTTCCTGGTTTCAATTGAATAGCATGGTCATGATCTCAAGCATATGGAAGACCCTTAGTCATTTCACCAAATACCTTGGAATGATTGTTGATAACTATTTGGAGATATGATGGAGCAGAGGATATAGATGTTTGAAAATCAAGTGAGAACATTTGTGCAATTACACCCTAGTGTCTCTTTTTGAGTAATTTTGTCATGCTATTAGAGCTTATCACTTTAGAGGGTTTCCCTTGGATACCTATAAGCTTAATTTCCTTTCCATTCGAGGAAAATCTCATGAAAAGATCTTGAAAATGAAGGGCCATTGTTCCCAATGATTGTGACCATTGGACCCCTAATACAACATCGACACCACTCATTTGGATCGAAATTATGGCACTTCCCTGAACAATTTATGGTACCTCCATCTGCAATCATTACTTGAAACTCTGGTGCGAGATATACAAAGCAATTGAGATCTTTTGCTACCTTATGATTGATGAAATTATGGGTACTACCAAAATCAATCAATGTTGCTACCTTTTTATTTTTGATGTATCCTTATATATTGAGGGTTTGTGGAGTACTGATGTCAGCCAAGGCATGACAAGATATTGTTGGAGTAGTCTCTTTTAGATATGGATCTTGAGTTGTTTCCAATTCTTGGTCTTCTTCCTCTACACTGTCTATGTAGAATAATTTCTTCTCACTGCATTTATGCCCCTTTCTATACTTGTTGTCACAATTGAAACATAGTTCTTTTTCTCTTATTTCATCCATTTGTTGAGGTGTTAACCTTGTCGGTTGAGGTATGCTTGTCTTATGAACCCCCAAAACGATCTTTAATTCACGTGTGTGCTCCAATGGTAGACTTGTGTGTAGCCTTATTCTTTGCTTGAATATGACAAGCAAATCACATAGCTTCCATAATATTTGTAGGGTGTCTTGAGAAAATAGTATGTTTAATGTCCTCTTTTAATCCACCCATGTAAGCTTGCAACAATTGTTCATCACTTATGTCATCCACCCTTGTGGCCAATACCTGAAATCTTGAATTATAAACTTCAATATCACCTAAGTGTTTGCTTCTTCTCAATTGACTGAAATAGTCATGTTCCCAAACTTTCCCATATTGTGTTTCTAAGTCTCTTGTAAATAAAACCCAATTATAATGATAAAAAGAGGGCTACCTTTTTACTATCCATTGGGTACCATTTATATGGTTTTTATCTCAAAGTTAAAAGTTGTTACGTGAATCCTTTTCCTATCATCCATAATATTATGTAGTTCAAAATATTGCTCTATTTGGTTCACCCAGGTAAAGACCTCTGATCCATCAAACTTCTTTAATTTCATTCTTGGGAAGGTTGAATTTAGGACCCCTACAATAATTTACTCCACTATTAGAGTTAAATCCATTTGAAAATTGCTTATTATTGGCAGGTTGTTCAACATGAATACTACCTTTATTTTCATGGATTCCTGGCATTTTGATATCTCCTTTAGGGAGTCTCTCATCTAGAGCTTGAAAGATTAGGGAAGACATGTGATTTTGCAATTCCTTCATGGAATTTTGTATTTCTTCTTTATTTTCATCCATCCTCTTAGTTATCTTATTTTCCATTTCATCCATATTTATTTTCATCTCATTCTTATTCTCATTCATCTTCTTATCCACATTGTTTTCCATTTCATCCATATTTATTTTCATGGTTTCATCTATCTTACGTTCCATTTGTTCCCTATTTTCAGTGATCCTTTTTTCCATCTTGTGATAAATCTCTTTGATTTCATCTTGAGTCATGGTTGAGCTTTCTGGAGGTTTAGCTGGTGAAGTAATTTTTGGACGAGCCTTTGGAGCCATGCGAGTAAATAATAATTCTCCTCTTTTCCCTCTTTAGTACAAATTTTGAATCACAAAAACCAGATCTTCCAATAAAGAGTTATGCCAATTGTAAGTTACGTACCTTTTAAACCCCTAATTTATAGTCTGACTAGGCTCCTAGTTGACTTTCCTTCTAATGTATTTCTGAAATTTAGGCCCTTCTAAGTCTGAAATTTCAAAATGCAGTACTCTGAAATTTGTTCTCTATAATGCCACAGATTTAACCACAATTCGATGTGCCAAGTGAAAGTTAGGGTAACTTTACCAAACCTTGCTGATTTTTTGGCCTTTCTGGGAGAACAAACTTGTACATAATGCCAAGTGTCCAATATTTGATGCATGAACTTGAAAATTGTACCAAAAATACTACAGACCATCCTCTTTCAAATGAATCTAGTCTCACTAAATTTGGATCCCCACTAAATAATATATGACGATTTTACCCGGAACACATGTTTCAAACTAGTAATAGGACTAGTCAAAAACCTTGTCTTCTACATGGTGTATCTCTGAAAGTATAATGACCCAGAAGTTGAAATTTCTACCACAAATATATTGCAATGTCTTCTAAATGAACTCCAAGTTTCACTATCTGAAGTGTCCCCAAAAAAAAGTTATAGTGAAAATGCTAAGATGACTTGCTTGGAGAAGAAAAACCGTAGGACCAAGGCTCTAATACCAAATGTTATGATCCAACGCCTTAAAAATGATAAAAAGTCAATAAATTATAGTCCACTTCGAGGGGGAAACCTCCTTTTACAATATATCCAATTCATAATACAATGTGAGATGAGATAAGATGATCCTACTACTAGGTCTCCTTGATATTTATATAGGAAACAAAGGGGTACAATTATGATGAAAGGGTGCAATGAAAGGTTCTAGCAAACCTACACATATAACACTAGAAATGTAATAATTCAATATATAATGCTTAATAAATGGTTTTATACATAACACGAGGCTTTATCTAGGGCTTAACAACTTGAGATTTGTATGGATCCCATTTGAACTTCAAACATGTGTGTGCTTTAGCAATTGTAATCGAGAGAGTTATATGAAAAATAAGAAGGCCTTGCTTCTGTGAATGTTTCCCCACCACGGGGTTTTACCATGTAAATTCTCTTGTCTCCTCTCTCTTATTTGTTAAATCTACTTTTATTTGTTTGATGCTTTTCATAAGAGTTTAGATAGGTAGATATATGGTTATATGTTTATGCATATTTTCCTAGTATTTCAAATTCAATGGGTCCATGTGGCATATTTGGAATGGTCCTTGTAATAGTTGGGACATCAAGCCATAAGGATATCAACATAACCTAGGGTGCATGCTTAGAATGTCCCAACGATGGTTATAGACCTAATAATTGGGCCAACACTTAGAATAATTTGAAACAAATGATCAAGTAAGCCATCGAGTTAGTTGAGGTATTGGAGAAAGAATAGAATGTGTTGGATAACCCAATAATATGACCCAAGGTACTTTGACTTAATGAGTACTCATACTTAATTAAATCCCAGAGGATATTTAAGAGCCTAATCATGATAAATTTGAGATTCAACATAAAATTAAATGACTTTGCTTAGGACATAATTTGTCCGAGTAAAGAAATCCCATTGTCCCAATTTTTTTAAAAGAACTAAAAACTCTACAAGAGCACCTAAGTTTGAATAATGAAAACCATGAATTTAAGTTATGGATGACAGGCGTGATTGACATTAAACATAAGAAATTTTAAATAACATAAACACACCATTAATGTAAGTTGCTCTTGCACTTATACATTTTGAATCACCATGAAACTTGCGACTACTCCATATATAGTTATATTCATGTCCAAAGTACGATCTTGAAACTATCATGACCTAGTTCAAAATAGTCATTCCATCTATACATTGGGATATTTGAAAATAAATTAAAGAGGTGACCCGAAGTGGAGTAATGATTGGATCATGTTATGAGAGAATACCCCCTTATGTAATTTACAGGACAAATCCTATCTTGGGACATGTAGTCATGAATATGCCTCATAAAAATTGATTACAAGGAAGTGATCAACTCGACCATGTTGTCACACTTACTTGTACTAAGAGGGGGTGAATCAATATGAGATTGCTTTTTCTTTTCTTATTGTACTACACTTATCATTTCATTACTTTACCAACCATAAGCAATCAATAATAAACATATACAGACATATAGTGCACAATACATAGAGATTTAACATGGAAACCCAAATGGGAGAAAACTATGGGAAAATTTTATTGAAATATGCTCACAAGAAACAACCTACTACAAACACCAATATGTTATAATTTTTACAAGCACCCACCTAAAAGAGACACCAATCCCTTCACCTGAGCACCAACTCGGCCACACCTATAGGCACCAACCTACAATTACAATATTTGCAAGCACCAACCTGTTGGAGACACTAATGTCCTTAACTAAACACCAACTCAGCAAGGTGTAGGCGCCAACCTACTGGAGACACCAATATCCTCAACTTGTCCGTTTGGATTAAATTCATCTTAAATTGTCATCAATACAAAAACATCACTTCACTTGAGGCTTCCATAGGCATAAATTTGTTATTTCTTCAACTCCTCTATCATTGTTGTAATTGTTGGAAAGTTGGTTGTCATTGATGTCAATCTTAGAAGAAGTCCAGAAGCCCTTAGAAATTATGGGTCTATTTGAAGGAACCTCCAAAGTGGTCCCCTTATGGCGTAACTTTAAGTATGGATCTCATGGGAATATGCTTTGAAGAATACTGACAAGAATCCCAATGGTTAAGCAAAGAAGTTACAATGTATGGTCGAAGAAACCCCAATAATATGGTTAGGAATCTCTAGAACTGTGGTCATGAAGCTCGAACTTTATTGGAGAAAAAGAGTATGAAGGACATTGCAAATGAATTCAAAACTCTCATAAATGGATAGTCCTTGTCATGTTGTTTCCAACAATAGGTGGTGTTCCACGTGGTTCCTCACAATTGAGAAGTTAGACCCTCTTAAAGATGAAGCCCTGAAGTATGGTTAAAAAGCCCCTAAACAGTTGCAACAATAAGTTATAATTCGGCCCCAAAATTAGGAAAAAGTAGAAAAATAGTTGCAACAAGAAGTTATAGGTCAGCCCTAAAGTCAAGTAAAGGAGGTGCTTAGAATAGTATAAATACACATCAAAGAGCCTCTCATAATTATCAAGCAAGTTCCATAAAACAAGTATGTGATCTCTTGGAGAAATTGAAGTGGCAGAGGAGTGCAAAGGAAAGAAGTTTCAGAGCCGCATATGTGAGAAGGGTTTTTGATAACCCTATTTGAGTACCCCCGCAGGTTAGGTATAGGGCGTCCCGCGAGGCCCCCACAGGTTGCACAATACTTGTCATGCGAGGCCCCACTAGTTTCCTAGTTCAGTCCAGCGAGGCTGAAGAGAAGTTTGAAGATGATGATATCTTCTTGATGTCGAAGCTAAGGAAGGTTTGATGACCTGAGATCTTGTGCACTAGATTCTTTACACGATAAAATCTATGGTTCTCTATATGTATTGATGTTCATGCTCGAGGCATATCATGGAGATTTTGGTATATGCTTCAGGCATATTTAGGAGGTTATGGAATATGCCTTGAGTCATAACTTGGAGGGTTTGACACATGTTTGATGCATATTTTGGCACATTCTTGAAGCATGTATTGAATGCTCTTGGAACATGGTTAATGCATATCTTGATGGTTATGGCACATGGTTTGAGGCATATCTTGAATGGTTTGACACATGCTTAAGGCATATTTTGGCACATGTTTGAGGCTTGTATCTTGGATATCTTGACACATGGTTTGATACATATCTTGGCACATGATTGATGCATATCTTGGTACATGGTTTAGGGCATATCTTGGTACATGGTTTAAGGCATATCTTGATACATGATTTGAGGCATATCTTTGGTACATGGTTTGAGGTATATCATGGATGCTTTGGCACATGCTTGAGGCATATTTTGATACATGGTTTGATGCATATCTTGATGATATTGGGCATATGATTTGGAGGATGTTATTGGTAATCTTGGCATAAGCTTTATGTGGTTAAACTAGTTTTGATGATGATGATGTATCAATATCAGTTATAGTGACAGGTTAATGATGATGATGTATCGATATCAGTGACAGCTACAGTGATAGATTGAGTCTCTTATTTATATTTCTCGGAGCTTGGGTGGTGCACGAGAATATCAGTGTTTTTAGATAGCAGGTTGGTGCTTGCAGGAGAGTTGCAACTTCCTTTCAGTTGGTGCTCATAAAACAAGGGGGTTGGAGCCTCCTTCTGGTTCGTGTTGGAGAATATAGGGAGTTGGAGCTTTCTTCGGGTTGGAGCCTATGAACTAGGGGGTTGGAGCCTCCTTTTAGTTGGTGCTGGAGAATCTAGGGAGTTGGAGCTTCCTTTAAGTTGGAGCCTATAAACCAGGGGGGTGGAGCCTCCTTCTAGTTGGTGCTGGAGAACTTAGGGAGTTGTAGATTCCTTTAGGTTGGAGCCTATAAATAAGGGGGTTGGTGCCTCCTTCTAGTTGGTGCTGGAGAAGTTTGGAAGTTGGTGTTTCATGTGAATGTAATATTCAAGATATATATTAAAAAGTGTTCCGTGGTTTTCTCCCATTTGGGTTTCCACGTAAAACTCTTGTGTACTGTGTATCTATGTTTATATGTTGATGATATCTTGAATGCAATCATAAGTGATAACTTGTTGATAACTTAATGTTTACATGTTATGGGTCAAAATGGTAAAAAGTGCTAAATATTGATTCACCCCCCCCCTCTAAGTATTGGTGAATATTCCAACAGTAGTAACCTTTAAACTTACCACTTGTTAACAACAATGATACTTCTTATGTTCTTTGTTGACCTCACACCTCCCTGCCACCCTTAAACAATTACATCTCACTCTCTTTCATTCACAAACAACATGCACACTTCATACTCCAACACTCTATGTTCTACTCACTTAGTTGCTCACACATAACCCATAGTTGCTTTAGGCAAACGCCAAAGTAAAACTCTGTCACATATCGAATTCCCCATACAACCCATTGTTGTTTGTTCCCCTTGATTCTTATATCTCCTGCAACCTCATATCCTCACTTCACATCCTCCACTCAAACACATCAGGGAATCATTATTTATAGGAGACACCGTAGAGAATTTTTGTGGGTCGACCCAACAATTTACACCTCAATTTACTTCTGAAAATATGGTCTCACACGTGATCTGTTCACTGGCCACCAGGTTAACTGGGCCACCGATCCCCTGGGAGTTTAACACTACATTGATACTCTGATCCGATTAATTGTTCCACAGGGCATCGGGACCTCCCTTCAAGCACACACACTTTCCACGTGAGTCTAGTCCGGTTCCTCGTCTTAGTCGTTGATCTCTTCATTTAACGAACAAGATTAAACCATGCTCTAGGTTCACATTCTTCACAGAATCATTGTTTTACCAGACCACTGGGCCCTCAGGTCTTTAACGTTGTGTTGACACTCTGATCTGGTATATCTGATATACAATATACTAATCGATACTTGAAGTTATCGATACTTGTAGTTTCTGATCATTTACTCTTAGTCGTTGATCTCCAATGATTAACGATCATAATTTAACCACTCTTTGGTTCACAATTCTTCACTAGAATAATTGTTTAACCAAACCACCGGGTGAATAACTCGTCTACACTCTATGTCCCGATCATTGGGACATCAACCCACCGATCCACTCAGAAAATTTATCCACTGTGCTTTCAAGCAATCACTCTAGTCTGGTTAACCACCGGGCCACCGGACGATTGGTCCATCGAGCCCCCAGTTCCTTTCAAAGGTGCGCTCTTGTGTGTTTATGTCGGTGTAGTTACACATGTTTACACTTGTCAACATATCCCTAATTCTCAATTTTATCCAATGATTAGGATTCCCTGGAGCTTCTCATCGTCAATCTTTGTGTCCCGACCATTGGAGCACCAGAAATTCATCAACACTAAACTCTTCACATCTTGTTAGTCCAATCCAGTCGATTGTTTTTGGTCAATGATCAATGATGCAAATTTTTCCATGTCACCACGGTTTCGTCTGCACTATGATCTTGATAACCGGCGAACCGACCATCGAAGGAACTGACACACACTTGCTAACACAAAAGTTTGAAGGTCGGTCTGATTAGTGGTGTCACTATAGATAGTGGCTCTACCATATTTAGGAGCTCGTTGAAGATAGAGAAGTTTCTAAATTACCATGTAAACAACTCTAAACCACAAATATTTATCTTGGACATCCATAGTCTCCCCTTGTCTCTCCGAACTACAAATATTTATCTTGGACATTCATAGTATCCCCATGTCTTTGGCATCAATGAAAACAATATTCCAAAAATCTCCCCCTTTTTCATTGATGGCAACCCTTAGTCAATTTTGATACTCCCCCAATCTACTACGACTATAGATCTCACAAAGTGTCTCTTTTTAACTTGATGAATTTCAAATTTTTTCTCTCATCTAAGCTAACTACTTCCA
>JASDQU010816625.1:44321-54730 GCA_032191745.1 Picea mariana
CCTCCTTTAGGCCTGCTCCTCTATGACTAGGCGCCAAAACCATGGGCCTAATCCCGGGCACTTTCGGTGTTTAGGGATTCGAGGTTTTGAGAGGTGAAATGACGAGGTGAGCTTACCCCTCGAACTCCCGAATGTTGACGTGACACGGATGTGCGTCGTGCGTCCTTTAGATGAACGACCCGTATAGTATTCGCTATTATAAAGGGGGCTTCACCCGTTTACAGGCTTGGCTTGATGTGACCTGGGGCTAGGACCGTGGGCTCAGCTCCAAAGGTGCTTCCGGCGTTTCAGCGATTTCAGCTATAGAGAATGGGAGGCTCCTTGTATTCCAAAACACCGATCCCCGATACGTCGACTGGCCGCCACCTGTCCCAATTGGATCAGACGACCTGGATTTGCCTTGAACTATGGGCGCTACCCTTCGTGCTAAATCCCGGGCAACTTGACAGCGCCGAAAACCCGATGACCATTGATTTGCTTTGCAGTTGAATCTCGACGGCTAACAACCAACACTTTGCCCGCTCGCTTGACTTGCAACTGGAAAAGGGATTCTCCCATGCTGTGCTCGAGCACTTCCCATGCTACCTGCAAGCCTGGGTACCTTTGTGTCCAAGATAAAAATTGTCACTAACATGGCTCATGAAAAATATCATCATACTTAGAGACAATATCAATTAATTCTTTTTTATGAGATGGATCACATCCTTGGAAAGCGTTGGATGTTCCAACATCTTTCTCTCTTACGACCATTTAGTACATATCTCTTATTAGTGTTTATGAGTCTTTTCATTTGCCCTACACTAACAAGTGTTGTATTTACCCTCTTGTTGCGAGCTCTAACAATATATTCTACTCCCCCTTTAGTAAGGTGGTATTTGTTCTCATGACAAAAGAAGACTATTCTATCATAAAGATAAGGACTTCCCAACACTATGCCACACATATCAAGTGGTACAACATCCAAATCTACTTCATCAATCAACTTTGAAGAAATAACAAATCTGACCCTACAATGTTTGGTGACATTAAGTTTTTCTTTATCACGTACCCAACCAAGAGAATAAGGCTTCAGATGTGTTTTCGTTACAAGACACATCTTCTTGATAAGTGCTTCAAATATTAAGTTTACTTGGGAACCCAGATCAAATAATGTATCTATCTTAGTGTGTTTAGATACAACTCTTATGTGAAATAATTCATTCCTCTTTCGTTCATCATCATGAGATTCATTATTGGAACTTGAACTAGAATGAAGGGAATCTTTACATTGTACTCCAACCATTGTGATATTTCCTTCATCTCCTGAATCAGAACCAAGATCTTGTTTCATTGTAGCAACGGTTTTTGTCTTCCCCTTTCAACTGAATTGTTTCGGTTTGTTTTCTGGATGTCGTTTCCAACAGTGTTCTTCATCATGGCCGCTTTTCTTGCAATGAGTGAAAGATGGCTTTCCTCCTTCTCTCGTGACTATGGCGATCTTCTTGTCCTTCCTTTTAAACTTCTTAAAAGTTTTATGTGGGAGATTGGAAGGTTTCTTCGTGGGATCTTCTTGAACATGCTTCCCCCTATTCTCAAGGTGAGTGGCTTGCACACAAACTTCGTCAAGACTAGTGGGGTTAAACAAGAGCAAAGTATGACGGATATAACTGTGAAGTGCGCCAATATACTTCATTAAAGTTTCATAAGAATCCAAAGCAATGTTCAATGCAAGAGATTTATTCCCAAATTCTTTTGTGAAACTTTGTACAGTTTGACCTTTACTTTGCTTTAAAGTTTGTCATTCCATCATCACTTTATGTAAATACCCTAACGGATAATATTGCTTCCTTATTGCTGATTTAAATTTCGACCATGAGGGAAAAAGATTACCACACTTACTTCTGTCCTGAAGCTTGCTCTCCCACCATATGAGAGCGGTGCTTTCCAACCGAAGAGAAGCCAATTGCAGTTTAACTTCTTCTTCATCAATATGTTGAACACGACAATACACTTCAACCTGTCGGATCCAATTATCTATCTTTTTAGGATTAACATCTCCATTAAACATAGGTAAAGAAAATTTTACATCAAACTTTGATAACGGTTTCTTAAAAAAGGCTTTATGGCTAGAATGATGAGAATGCTCATAGGAAGAAGAACTAGAACTTGAAGGTGAAGACGAAGGCTCGAGAGGATCTCCTCTAGCCCCTTGGTTTATCGAAGCATAATCATTTGCATGTGCTTCCTTTTTCTTCCCTTTCTTCTTCATCCTCTTCTCGTAATCTCCATACATTCGTTCGACCATTTCTGACATGCGATAAAATACCATGTGAAAGTTTTTCTCCTGTTCATCACGCTTGTCCTCTTCTGCAATTTTCTTCCTTCAGGATTGAAAGTATTAAGAGTTCCTTCACCCTGCTTATGCTTGGCCCTCATAAGCATTCACACTCAACAATTCAAGTCAAAGATGACTGCTCTGATACCAACATGATCCAGGATCTTTTCATTGTGTGACTTATAAAGAATTGCATTAAATGAGCATAATTTAAAGCGCACCATCAAAGAAGGAAAAGCTAAAAAATGAAGAGACATAAGCATCAAATATGAACACAAAAACTTGATAACAGAGTTAGTCCGTGTTGGACTACATCTACGGGTCCTGCTCTCAAATGGGTAGGCTCTTTCATTAACTCAACAAAAGAATTTCGCAAAATACATAAGTCTACCTCATTCTGAAATCAAGCTACAAAAAAAATGCTCAGATCAAAAAACAGACAGTACCATTGAATTTGTGGCGTTGAATTACCCAAAAATTACTGTCTCCATGCCTCGATCAAACTTTGGCACACCCAGGTCAAAGAAGAAATTTGTTTTGGTTTCCGTGCCCTCTCTGCAACGTGCATTAATGACTAGTGTTGTTCCTGAGTTTATACTTTAAGGCTCTAAAGTATACCATCAAGGCATTCATAAAAATAAGGTAATTAAAGGGTATAAATCAAAAGGAAGGATAAATTAGAGTTGGTTTCCCAACTGCCTCTGTCTAGCTTCCCTTTGTTCTTGGATGCCAATATCTCTCTCAATAGCTCCCCATGAACGTTCTAATTCAACCAGGTTAGTCGCTGTTTGCAGAATAGTATTAAAAAGGTTCAAAGCAATGCTAGTTTGATATTGGAGACCAAGTTCTATGTTGGGTTGTCTGTTATTTGGGATAGTCATGGAGAGTAAAATTTTATTTAGTTTTGAAAGAATTTGATAAATTGTTGCTTCAGTTTTTAAGGGATGAAAATAGGAAAAATAGTTTTGAAATTCAAAATAATAACATAATAACAGGTGAGGTCGTTTCCTGGACTTGAAACAATTTTGAGAATAGTAAAATAACAAAGAAATACTGCTGAAAAAATATGAGGCTTTAATCACGAAAGAATATGATATTGTAACAGGAAGTAAAGAGGAAAATGAGATTTCTAATGAAGTGTTAAATATTATCGTTCAAATAATCTATAGGTCTTAAAATTACTGATAGCAATTTAAGAGGAAAAGATGTAAATAATCTGATAACCAAATCAATTCAAACTACAAAAGATGTATGAAATAAACATATAGTTGATCATTCATTAGAAAGACATTGAAAGAGAAACATAGAAATATATTGTAAACAGGGTTAAAGAACACATAGCTTCAAGTTGACAGAATTCAGAATCTCGTCTGCATTATTTATATCACAAAGGATGAAAACTTTTAATACAATCGGCTCTCCTCAAAACCAAAAAAGCCCTATCTTAGTCTTGTGAAATTCTATTTATACATGATCACCAAACTTTTTTCCCGTTGGTGATTAACCAACTTCCTACAACTAACAGTTACCTGAATGTGCAAGGTTGAACTGTTTACATTTCTATTTTAACTACTTTGTTATTTCAATAATGAAAATATACAAAACAATATTTCATGTCTGCGTTGACAAACTTCCTTCTTCTGTCTTAAGACAACAAATACATTTTCCCAAAAACTTTACCAAAACTCTGGGAGCTTCTGGTATATATTTTGCCTCAAATATGAAGAACTTTTTCTGTAGTTCGGGCATACGATCTTCAATTATCTTCCTTGTGAACTTAATGGTTTGCAACTTTAAGTTCAGCATCACTATCCATTTGTCGATTTCGGTGACATTGATTACTTTTATTTTTGGGATCTCCACCTGCATTTCCTCCAGATCTTCCTTGAATCTTAGCTGGTGCTTGACAATGTTAATTTCTCCTAATAACCCCGAAGAGTTGTTTTTTCCAATGTTCAAAGAAGCTTTTTCTAAAAGATCAAAAATTCCTTGACAATCATCATTGACCTCTCTGGTTATTCTTTTGTTTTCTGCAAGGTCTGCCTCCCACACCTTGAGTATTACATATCCTTTAACCTGCTCTGAAACAGATAGTTTTTGAATCTTTCCGACCTCCTCCTTTGCTGAAAGGGTCATTGCTTTTTGGAAAGTCGTCCTGGCTACTTTGACTTCTCTTTCTTTCAGAAGAATTTTCTCCAAAGCTTTACTTGTTTCCTGGAAGTAATTCTGAATAAATTCTAGATTTAAAAACACTCCTTGTTGTTCTTCTTCTATCTTAAAATGTATTCCCAATACCTGGGCCTGGAAAATTTCAAGCTCTACCACTTGATTTGAAATGGAACTAATCTTTTCTTGTAATTGTTTATTTGTTTCTTCTTGCTTTAGGACCTCTACTTGAGTGACCTGTATTTTCTGATTTGCTTCCTCTAAGCTTGCTTTTAGTTTATGAATCTCTTGAATATCATTCAATCTAGCTCGTTCTAGACCCTTTTTTATTCCCCAACTAATATTTCTTTCAGTCTCCTTTAATTGATCCTATAGCTGAGCTATGATCTCTTCTTTCTGCTCCAACATAGTTGTCAAACTACCCACAGAGTATAAATTCGTCGATGCTAAGGGTCCCATTGTGCCTGCTATCTCTGTAGCGAATTCTCCCTCTTTAAATTTTTGTCCATCTATAATGATTTTGTGCTTTTTAATCATCATATCCCCTCTTGGATGCATTTCCTGTTTTAGGATAGCCTTTCTCTTCTTACTGAAAAAATAATTGGAAGGAGGAATCTCTAGAAATAGGCTCAAGATCACTTACGTATATAACTCCCTCTTGGGGGTTTCCATAAGTAGACTGCAATGGAGTCAAAGAGGTAATGGGACTTCCAAGTTCCGTCGATGTTGTTCCTCCTACTTTTTTGGGAATGTTCTCAGGGATTTCTGAGGGTATTCCCAACTCTTTTCCTTTTCCTGCCTGTGGTTTTTTTGTGTGAGGAACTTCTGCTTCTTGTAGAGGAAATTCAATTTCCTTCATTTTTCCACTTGTATTTGCTTTATCCTGTACATCTGTTTCAAAACATGGAGGAAGATTTTCCTTGTCTAGAGGAGGAGTCATGGACTCACCCTGCAAGATCTTTGGCAAACAACTTCGCCTATGACTTTGAAAAGTCATGAAACCAGTCTGTAAATCGGGTGATATGGCCCGTACCCTGTTCAGTACCTCTTCATAAGTTTTAACCTCATTGAAAATATCATCATAAAAATATTGTTCACGTTCATAAGCTTTCAAATTACAGTGCATCAAATGTATGCTTACTAATTGATAAGGGTCATGCTTTCTGTGCTCAATATCTACCAATTTTATCTCCTCTAATGCCTCGGCTTCCACTTTAGAATGGCCAGGGTTTAGTAATGAAAATTTCCTGACATATACAGGGAATATTGGCCAGGATTTCTTTTGAGCTACCTTTATCTCTATCCCAATACCACCTTTCACTATTTGATATGCTACCTCCCTCAATACCAGTCTATCCTGGAGAAATTTTGGAAGTGCGTGAGGGGGAATTGAACACCCATAAACCCTAATATAAGAGAAGTTTTCTTCAACAAACCAGTCAGTTATTGCTTTGAGATTTTCTGAGACTGCCTTAGAAATGCGAGGGGGTTCACGGCCATAAAATTTTTTATGCATTGGAATTATTACAAAATGACAAATTTCATAAAATGCATTCTTAGCATTTTCTTCCCAAAGTGCAGAATGATACGCATGAATGGGCTCGGGGCAGGTTATGTTCCAACTCCAATTCATCAGGGGAAATGGAGTCACAAAGCAAATCTCATCTATGATGTATGTTGACATATAAAAATCCACTGGCTGACCTTTAGATCTTGCAACTTTGTCGTTCAAAATTTCTTGTGCTAGGTTATCTGACAAAATCTTACTCCAGTTGAAAGTGTATCCTTCTGAATCTTCTTCTAAAAAAAGCACCCAATCTACAGGAAAATGGCAGGGATTCTTTTTCCCGAAAAGTCTACACAGCATAATGGCTACATAGACCATATACTCGTTCAAAGACGTCGTGGCATAAACCCCATGGGTATCGGCCCTAAACTTTGATGGACATCTCCACCATTCTCTAATTAAATCCGGATAGGTTCGGTCGGCCTCAGTATACTCCTTCCTTTGAAATTCAGCTAAAAACTCAGCATTATAAATATACTTAGGATTTGGCGAGAGTTTATACATTACTTGTATATGCTCTGGCCTGAATGAGCCGACAATGACCTCTTGATCATTCAAAATGCTTCTTGTCGAGATATCAACCTTTTCCGAGGCCCAACTCATCATGTCGTTGTACGCCAGAAGCCGAGGGATGTCGCAATCTTATGAAGCTCTTATTTCGCTATATCTTGAAAGTGATTCTCGAAATCAGTGGGAGAATTCTTGATTTCGTATTCTAGGAATTCAAAGATTTGTGTCCAGGATTTAATTGGGTTGATAGCATGTGGTGTAGTGTCAGATACGATATCTCCTTCCTCTGTATATTCACTCTTCTTTGGTGCTTTCTTTGGTGCCATGACTTTAAGTTAAATGGAAAACCTGTCACAGAGAAGGGGTGTATGAGCTCGACTGAAATCATCTTACGCTTGATAGTATGAAACGAAATATGTTGTGAAACTCAGACCTTCAAACTCTCTTTTAATTCATTTAACAATGAAGGGACTGAAGCAACTGTCAAGAATTCAATACATTTAATGCAATAGATATTTACTAAGATATGCATTAGTGTCACATATCACCAATTATCCTTTATTAAAGTGGCCGCATTTTGGCGCTTTTGAATTCAAAATTCGGAAAATTTCATTCAATCGGAAATCGAAGCGTGAACAAAACCTAAAAAGTTTGATTGTCATTAATCATGCTTTCAAAGCAGAGTTAATTAGACTAATCACAGATTAAGAGTCAAGATTTCGTGTTTCAGGATTTCGGGGATTGATTTGACAAGAGCTATGTTATCACTGAATCCCGATTTCCGAAATCGCGAAATCATGACAAGATTAAATTAGGACTTAAATACGTTTTAGCAAAATAATTGATCGGTATTAAGCGTTTCGGGATTTTGGGGATCGTGTTGACAGGAAGTATGTCATCGATGAATCCCGATTTTCAAAATTGCAAAATCATTAACTTAAGCCGTGAATTTTAATTTTAGTGAATTAATTAATCAGGATTAAGGACTGATCTCCAAAACAGAATTAATTTAGACTAACACAGATTTTGAGTCGGGATTTCGCATTTCGGGATTTCGGGGATCGTGTTGACAAGATGTATGTTATCGCTACATCTCGATTTCTGAAATTGCGCAACGATTAATTTACTCTTTGATAATTATTTATTTCAACTTTTCGGGAAATCGGGGATCGGGATTTCGCGATTTGATATGTATTAAAACTATGTTCTTAATAAACCCCGAGTCCCAAAAACCCTTTTTTTTTATTAGTCTGATTTTTTGCATTTTATTATTATTAGAATAAAATCTTTCGGGATTTCGGCACCAACCCTTTGGAAATGAAAGTGAGGATTATGCTTCGTGAAAAGCCGAAACCCAAAAAAGGAAAATTTCAGTTTTGAAGATAAAAAATTTAAAATATGTTTCAACATAGGCTCCAATTGGGGACCTCGTCTCCTTGTGGGACGAGGAGAACATGTAGACTTACTTCCTTTATTGGGTAAATGGAGTGAATGGATTCTTTCTGTATAACTTGCTTAGGAAGAGGATATAGAGGGAAAAAGAGATTTCATGTTTACTTCTGAAAAGCTTTTCAAAACTCTCAACATTGTAAACTCAACTGCAGTCCCATTCTTGATCTTCTCCTTCTCGCTACTGAATTTAAGTTTGCTTTAAGATGATCAAAACAATCCTAAGGAATCCAACAGATCCTGCGGCTTTTGGCTTGCATCAAACAAAGTAAATTTCATGTTTTTTATTGGGGAGCCCTGTCTGGACTTGGGATGCAGATCCAGTTTTGAAAAGGCTAGTAACCAGGGTAGAGTGAAAATTATGTATGACAGCCTTACAGATACCTCAGATATTGCTTTACTGCCAGCGAGCCTGTTCAGTACCCCGGTGAAGTTATCTGTCCCTTTTTATTGAATTTCCTTTCACCACTTTGAATCATAATTATGCATTTAACCTCAGATATTGCTTCACTGCTAGGGAGCCTGTTCAGTACCTCGGTGAAGTTATCTGTCTTATATTTTACTTTATTTCCTTTCACCACTTCGAATCATAATTATGCATTTAACCTCAGATATTGCTTCACTGCCAGTGAGCCTGTTCAGTACCCCAGTGAAGTTATCTGTCTTATATTTTACTTTTTGAATACAAAGTGGGGGCAATCAGTGGTAGTAAGTATACCAGGGATGGTATCTGTGTAAAATTTGCAATGTAGGTCTGTCACCTTGCTTTGATTACCTTGGACCAACCCTTTTTTAACTTTCAAATCACCTTAGTCTGCAGGGAAAAAGGGGAAGATTAATTCCAGGGGTCTTCCTTCGAGCAAGCCTAAATCCTTAGAAAACTAGGAAAGTCAGGATCAGCCTAAGCATAACCTGTTTAGTCAGAGAGGGAGGAGTTATGAGGACTGGTCTACTTTTTAAGAACTGTTTTTCAGCTTCCAGAGCTAAGACGTAATCTCTTCTCCCTCTGTGGGAAAATCAGAAAGATATTTGGTCTTTTATGAAGGCGAAACCGAGAGTAGAAAGGGGTGATGGAGACAAGACTTGAGAATAAAAAAACGGGGGTCATGAATTAAACCCAACTCCTGGAACCCTTTCTCAGTGATGCTTTTCTCTTTTTGTTTATTTTGATTACCTCTTATCTTATTCTAGGTGAAACTCTTAAGGCCTAGATTTTGAAATCATTCTTTTAGTGACCTATCACACTTACGAGACAATCACTACACTTTTTATAAAAAACCTTTGTTTGAAAAAATAGACTTTTCTGGAATTCACACTTTTGCCTTACCATTTTCGTTCTCTTTTGAAATAACAAAAAATCTTATCTATCACCTATTTTCGATGAATTTATCTTCCACTATAAGGCTGTCTGTTTGCTACTTTCACTTATCGGGCTGTCAGCCAGAATCCGGTAAGGGAACAATACAAAGAGTATCAGGGCTTTTAAAGAATTGAATACATTGAGAATTTTATATCCCTACTTCTAGAGAAACATGAACCCATTTTATTTTTTTATTTTTTATTTATTTTTATTTTTATTGATAGAACGAAAGTAGACTTACCAAAGAAAATTATAAAATAAAAAGAATAAACAAACCGGTATATACAGTGGGAATTCTGGAAATCAACTATTCCATATAGTGTTTTAAATAACGCTCATTGACAGGGGCGTTCAGGATTTTACCGTCCAAATTTTCTAATAGAAACAATTTTTTTCCTTCAGGAGATGCAACCTTGAACGGTCTATACCAGATGTGATTGAATTTACCATGTTTCACCGAGTCTTCCTTCCTAGCGTCCCATTTTAAAACCAAATCTCCAGGGAGAAAATCCCTGTCTTTGGCTTTATGATCGAATAACGCTTTCATGTCGTCCTGGTATTTCTGCAACCTTTCGTCTACTTCGGCCCTGTGTTGTTGGACTTCAATCAGCTGATTTATCCTTCTTATGACACGATTTGGTTCTTCCTTCTCATCTTGCCAAAGTTTCATTACAGGTAGTGCTATATTTATAGGTAACACTACATCTGTCCTGTATACCATTTGGAAAGGAGAAGTTTCGATAAAAAAATTTATGCCTATCCGATTTGCCCACATAGCGTATTTCAAATGCACATGCTAGGATTTCTTGTTTTCACTCGGCACTTTATTGATTAAGATTTTGTTTGAAGACTCGACCAACCCATTTCCCTGGGGGTAATACGCAGTGGAATGACCAAGCACAATATTGTATTTTTGGCAGAAACTGATCATAGCCATAGATTTAAAGGCCTGAGCATTATTTGTGACTATCTTTCGAGGGCAGCCGAATCTAGATAAAATATTCTCTTATAAAAAATCTATTACCACCGAGTCTGTAGCCTTT
>JASDQU010816626.1:8528-23694 GCA_032191745.1 Picea mariana
ATGAAAATTTCTTTTAGATGAATCAGCTACAGATAATTACCATAGCTCAAATCAAGCCTAAGAACCAAGGCCACTCTCATATCATTGTTGGACACACAATTTAGATAAAGTTGAGTGCACATTTATTAATCAATATGATACATGTTTATATACATTGATGTGACATGTTTATATAGCTCAAATCAAGCCTAAGAACCAAGGCCACTCTCATATCATTGTTGGACACACAATTTAGATAAAGTTGAGTGCACATTTATTAATCAATATGATACATGTTTATATACATTGATGTGACATGTTTATATACATTGATGTAAGAGTTAGATTCAACATGTAAGGTCTTTTGGTCTYTCTAATTGTTCATAGCCAGTTAATATTTGTTAGGCTTTGGGKTACGGGTTTTCAACAAATATTAACATGCATTCTAGATCATAAAATTAAAAAAGATGAAAATTAAAATACTCAAAACTAATTATGTGAGTAAATCTAACTAAGAAAATTGAAAGCAGAATTACTAAGAGCTAAAGTAATTTAATAATACTGTAGGATAGCTTGTCAGGAATCAAAAAGCTTACTAGATAACTTAAACATTCACACAAAAGTATAATAGTCCCGTAAATGTACAAAAATCTCTTAGTAAAACTAAATGGCTTTACTTCAATCAAATTAATCAAAATAGGCCTTGAAATAATTATTGGCTCCTACTTTTCCAAAAATTGGTTTCAAAGTCAAAAGTCTCTCTTCCACCTTTACTTTATGAATTTATAATCTTAATCACAAATTTAAAAATAGTAAAAACAAAAAAGTAAAAGTAAATAAAGTAGCATGTTTCTATTTTTCTAGTAACGTGCTAGTTCCATCCCCTACATGTTCATGGATCTATACTAATTTTTTCACTGCTACATCAATCACTAGAGGAATCTCTATGTCAAGATTAGGAGTCTCGATTATTGCATGTGCAGCACCATAGTCGGTCCATTGTTGGCCTTTTCTCGTAGAACCTCTGCTAAGGGAACAAGTGGTTTTCAATGGGTACAAATAGATTTTTTCTCCAACCTAAAGAGTTGGGCATATTTATCGATCTCTAGAATCATAAACTCTATCTTGGTGCATGTCCCTATTTCCTTTAACAAGAAGTTTTATATATGACTGCACCCAATTGAGGTGATTCTTTTAATTTCCTCCTCACGACACCACGGCTATGTGCATACCTTCCATTCCATTTGTTATTTATCTTTTGACACTGAAGATAACTCCCTCCAATAATCCAAAGACCTTTGTATCACGACATGTTCTTCCTCAGCTAATAACCAATGCCATGTTATTCATCACCATGGCCCTTCTCAATATCCATAATGTGTCTCACTTGTTCTTGCATCCTCACTTGCTTCTCATGCCACTTCATGAATTTCTTGTGCACAATCACCAACCGCAAAGTCTCTTCTTGCAACTTTGTCGCTTTGGCGATAAATTTCATCTTGCCTTGTGCATGTTGGCGATCCTCTTCTTGTATATCCTCCTTGAATTTACCCACCACATCAGAAGATCCTTTGTAATAATCCACTTGATTTCTCAAGAATTCCAACTCTTTCTTCACACATTCTACTTCGGCCTCATTGGCCCTGGTTTTAGTTGGAATAATAATGTCAAAATGCTTAAATTGGTATTTTGTTAGATTGTTAGGATACGTGTAAGTAGAGATCTGTTGAGATCCTATTTCTTAGGAGTTAGTTAATAACTCGTGGAGCTTATAAAATGTAACCTTATTTCATAATAATATGAGGAAAGTGTCCAGTTCTGTATCCATAGTGTTCTATTTTGGTATCAGAGCCTCCTATAAAAAGTGTTGAGCTGTGAGAGTAAGTGACCATCATTGATCTCCATTGAAGGAGTGTTGGGAGTGATCATCGTTGCAGAGGAGCTGGCTATTGAGGAGTAAACCCATGCTATTCACTGTTTGTAATCGTTGATTCTGTTTGACTACCACCTGAGATCGTGTAAAGGAGGCCCAGCCTGACCGGGCGCCGTTGCTGAGTGAAACCTGAGGCTGGAGGAGCCTGCGTTGTTGGAGGGTGAACCAGATCGTTGGTCGACGTGAATTAAGGGAGCTGCTAGTGAGCTCTAGTGGAATTAAATTCACCGAGGCGCACTAATTTTTTTTGTTGGGCGCATTTGTTATTTCAGTTTACTATCAAATAGCCGGAGAAAAGAGGTATTTTCTCAAACACGGGTATTTTTTATTGAATTCGTCTTTTAACAGCTATGAACAATTCCTTTCTCGAAAATTATCTGAATGAAGCTTCTAAACTTGACAGGGACAATTATCTTGACTGGAAATTCAAGATATTAACTATGCTCGAAGCATTGAATGTTTGGACTATAGTAAAAGGAGATGAAGCCAAACCAACAGGTGCTACTCTTGCAGACTGGGAGAAACGTGAAACTAAGGCAAAAGTGTTGTTGTGGCTATCTGTCAAAGACAACATAATCCCGCACATCAAAGATTGTAAAACTTCCAAAGAGACATGGGACATCTTGAAAGGTTTGTATGAAACTACAAACTCCAATAGAATTTTGTTTCTAAAGACTAAGTTATTGTCCATAAAAATGGCTGCAAATGAGAATATCATGAGCTATGTTTCCCGTATTAAGGATTTATGTGATCAGTTAAGTGCAATTGGTGATATTGTTTCAAATTCTGACATGGTGACTATTACATTAAAAGGATTAATCAGAGATTATCATGTCTTTATTTCAAGTCTAGGAGGTAGAGCAAAGCCCCCTACATTTATTGAGTTAACAAGGATTCTTCTACAAGAGGAAGAATGAATGAAGGTGTTTGAGATGGACTCTCACACTCCAGAATTAGCATTGTGGCCAAAGGAAAACAGCCATACAAAGGCAAGACATGGGACAGAAACAGAACAAGCAAGTTTCAGCCAAGAAACAAAGGTATGACTCACTCAAAATCGGATTCTCATGATAAGAAAAATGATGGTTGTTTTTACTGTGGGAAACCCAATCATCATGCTAAAGACTATTATTAAAGGAACGCTGATGAATCCAAACAGAAGTTTAGAAAACATAATGGAAATTATGTGACAACTGAAACATCCACCAATGAAAGTTTTCAAAATTTAAAGTTGTTTATTTCAAACGTTGCATTGTCAGCAGAAAGTGATGATGAAAATGCATGGTTTATAGATTCAGGTGCCTCAGCCCATATGTCTTGTGTCAAAGAGTGGTTTGATGAATATCATGAGAGTAAAGATGAAACACACATATATTTAGGAGATAACAAATCTCTCAAGATTCAGGGTTATGGAAAAATATGTGTGAATTTACCTAATGGCCAAAAGAGACAGATTCATGATGTGTTGTATGTTCCAGGCATCAAAAAGAATTTGATTTATGTTTTAGCAATAGCTGATAAAAATATGAAAGTAGAATTTATGCACTATCATTGTCTTGTGAAGGATATTCAAAATCATTATAAAATCATAGCCACAGGGACAAGAATTGGAACATTGTATAAGCTTGATGTCACAAAGTCCAATCATCATGCATTGACATCTACTACAATGACAACTGAAGAGCTATGGCATCGCAGGTATGGAAACCTTAACCAAAATGACTTAGTGCTACTTCAAAAGAAATTAATGGTTGAAGGGCTTCCTGTTTTGAAACATCAGCATATAGAATGTGAAGCTTGTGCACTAGGTAAGCAGCATAGGGAAGAATTTACAGTGCATAAAGAGAAGAAATAGAGAGAAATAATTGAATTAATACATACTGATGTTTGCGGTCCCATGCAAACCTTATCACTTGGTGGTACATGGTATTTTCTTATATTTGTTGATGACAAATCACGATTTACTTGGGTTTATTTTATAAGGAAAAAGAGTAATGTATTTGAATATTTTAAAGAATTCAAAACTATGGTGGAAAAGCAGACAGGTAAATACATCAAGATACTCAGATCTAATCAAGGTGGAGAATATACCTCAGGAGCTTTTGAAAGCTACTACAAAAACAATGGGATCATTCAGCAATTCACAGTGCCTTCTACACCATAGCAAAATGGTGTAGCTGAAAGGAAGAACGGGACATTAGTGGAATGTGCTCACAGCATGTTAAAAGGTAAAGATGTCTCTAATGGTTTTTGGGCAGAAGCCATTAACACTGTTGTTTATTTAAAGAATAGAAGTCCAACTAAGATTCTAGATTCAAAAACACCTTTTGAAGTTCTTTATGGTTATAAACCTGGGGTTGGTCATTTAAAAATATTTGGTTCAAAGGCATTTTCTCATATTCCCAAAGATGAGAGAAGAAAACTGGATGCAAAATCTGTAAAGTGTACTTTTCTTGGTTATTATGATGATCATAAGGCATACAAACTGTTTGATCTTAATTCACATAAGCTCATAGCAAGCAGAGATGTGATTTTTCATGAGACCACAGATGAAGAAGCAAGCAAGTTTGATGTTTGACATACTCCTTATGACAATGATGTCCATGTGAAAATTGATATAGATGATGAACAGGAACAAGAAAAGGAACAGGTGCAACAACAAGGTGAAAGCAGTGGAGATACTCCAAACACTCCTACACCTCAGAAAAGAAGAAGTGAAAGTGAAGATAGCAGTGGACCACTGAGGAAGTCTACAAGAATAATTCAGATACCCTCCAGGTATAAAGACTATGCTTTGATGAAACAASTAATGAATGTTGTAGAACCTACATCTTATGAACAAGCCAAAACTCATAAGGACTGGAAGAATGCAATGAATGAAGAATATGAATCAATAATGAAGAATGAAACTTGGGAATTAACTGAACTGCCTGAAAACAAAGTTCCCATAGGATGTAAATGGTTGTATAAAACCAAATTTGATGCAGATGGAAGTGTTGAGAAATACAAGGCTAGATTAGTTGCAAAAGGGTATTCCCAAAAGGAAGGAATTGATTATGAGGACACTTTTGCACCTGTAGCTAAGTTAAATACAATTAGAGTCATGATTGCAGTAGCTACACAACACAATTAGAAAATACATCAGTTAGATGTTAAATCTGCATTTCTGAATGGTGATTTAAAAGAAGAAGTTTATTTGGTTCAGCCTGAAGGATTTATAAAGAAAGGACAAGAGGATCTTGTGTGTAAACTAAAGAAATCTCTATATGGTTTTAAAAAAGCACCCAGATCTTGGTATATCAAAATTGATTCATTCTTTGCTCAGTAAGGTTTTGTGAAAAGCAAAAATGATCCTAATTTGTATGTCAAAAAGGATGAAAATGGGAATGTTGCTTTGGTATCTTTATATGTTGATGATTTGATTATAATAGGCAATGCTTCTCACTTGATTGAAGATATTAAAATTCAATTATCACAGATGTTTGAAATGAAGGATCTTGGTGAAATACATTATTGTTTAGGTATGGAAATATGGAGAGAAGATGGTAAAACAATGGTCACTCAAAGTAAATACACAAGGGAAATATTGGAAAGATTCAATATGAATGAATGCAAGGCAGTGTCAACACCTTTAGAACAGAATGCAAGGTAATGTCAACACCTTTAGAACAGAATGAAAAGTTATCTAGTGTTGATGAAACTAAAGAGGCAAATGGTACTCTGTATCGCCAGTTGGTGGGAAGTTTGAACTATCTTACTACTACCAGACCAGACATAGCATATTCAGTCAGCATCCTTAGTCGGTTCATGGCTAAGCCACTTGAAAGCCACTGGGTAGCTGCAAAGAAAGTCCTTCGATATCTGAAAGGAACTGTTAATTTTGGTATTATGTATACTGATAATTGTGATGTTGAGTTGGCAGGTTACTCTGATTCAGATTGGGTCGGAAATCCCGATGACAGGAAATCAACTTCAGGATATGCATTCAACATTGGTACATGGGTCGTGTCTTGGAGCGGTAAGAAACAGCCAACTGTTTTTTTATCATCAACAAAAGCTGAATACAAAGTGCTATGTAATGTTACTTGTGAAGTTTTTTGGTTAAGGAGAATTCTTGAAGACATTGGCAAAAAAGCAAATGAAGCCAACTGTTCTCAAATGTGACAATCAAAGCTCTATTAAATTGGCACACAATCCAATTTATCATGCTAGAACCAAGCATATTGAAATTCAACATCATTTTATAAGAGAAAAGATACAAGAGAAGGAAATTGACTTGACCTATTGTAATACCACTGAGAATATGGTTGACATCTTTACCAAGCCTCTTGGAAAGATGAGTTTTGAAGAATGTAGGAAACAGTTAGGTGTGGTAGAGAATCCATTTCTCCATTAAGGGGAAGAGTTGGAATAATAATTTCGAAATGCTTAAATTAGTATTATGTTAGATTGTTAGGATACGTGTAAGTAGAGATCCATTGAGATCCTATTTCTTAGGAGTTAGTTAACAGTGCAGAGAGCTTATAAAATGTGACCTTATTTCATAATAATATGAGGAAAGTGTCCAGTTCTGTATATGTAGTGTTCTATTTGTTTTATCAATAGTAGCATGTGAAATCGCCACTTCCGCAACAACAAGCTCACTGAGTTTGGCTTTTCTTGTGTCAAATAATGTCTCTTCGGTTGTACAAGTCATAACACTATCAACATCGATCATTTTTGTCTTCAGCATTCTTCTAACAATAGCCTGCCTCTATTGGTTATAAGTTATAGACTCCAAGTTAGCTACATCTTCGATAGGTTCTAGAATTTGTCTATCACCAACATTCTTCTAAAATAGCCTGCTTTCGTCAATTATAAGCTATAGACTCCAAGTCAGCTACATCTTCGATAGGTTCTAGAATCTGTCTATCACCAACATTCTTCTAAAATAGCCTGCTTTTGTCCGTTATAAGTTATAGACTCCAAGTCAGCTACCTCTTTGATATGTCCTGGAATGTATCTATCACCCCATGCCAATGCATTCTGAAGACTTCTAGAGGTATGGAATTGTTCAAACACGATCTCCTTCCCCTTATCCAAATAATTGTCTTTCAGTGATTTAAGTGATTGACCAACTTCCTTTTCCACATTGTTTTCAATTTTATTTCCTTCGGCATTTTCTTGTTAGTGCTTATCTTCTGTCTTCGTATTTTCATTTTTATTTTCTTGCTAATCAGAGGCACTCCCATCGGTCTTGGTCAAATCAATGACCTCTTTAGGTTTATTTGTAGGTTGTTGTTCATGTTTCTCTTCCTGTGACTATCCCAGATTACTATGTTTGGTCACAACCTCTTCCTGCCTCTTGTTTCTTGTTTCTTCTTATTTTTCATCTCGCTCTTTCTCTCTTTGATTTAGCAAATCCTACGGTCTTTTCTCTGCCTCGATGGCTCTCCTTTTTTCCTCTAATTCTCATTGTTGAGTCTCTACTTCTTGTTTTTCCTTCTACTCTCATTCTTTCTATTGTTCAGTTGCCTATTCCACTTGCAACCTGACCTATTCCTCCTGGTTAGCCTTCAACTCAGCTTCTTCTTTCATTCTCAGTTCTTCTATCCTTCGGGCTTCCTCTGCTTCTTTCTTTTCTTTCTCCGCCGCCATTCTTCTTTCCAAATATGTCAATTGTTCATCAAAAGTTAGATTTGTGTGAAGATTATCAGTTGTGGATTCTTCTTTCTTTCTATTGCTTCTTCCCAATCCTTTGCATATTGAAAAAACAATTTGTCCTCCCAATTTTCATGACCATATGTCCATGATGCTGCAATGAGCTCGTAGTGTTTGGCAACAAGACCTTTCGAGTCATGTCTTCTTAAGTGACCTTGAGGTAAGTGATATTCTAAATGTATGGCAGCCTCTAGAAAATCATGTTTTGGATCCTTGATGAAAAAATGACCCGACTTGAACCCATATGGTAAAAAAAAAAATCTTCACCTCCATAAGGAGCGAAGCGTTAAATCCATGGTAGACGGTTTGATAGGCGATTTCCCCAATTACTAGGAACTATGACACATACTTCGGTAACAAGTAGGATTATTGCCATATGTCATCCACTTCTCTGACCGCGGGATTATTGTGAAGAATAGTACCTGGATAATATTCACCCTTAAACTTTAGAAACAAATCATTCCATCTTGGCGATAACACCGTTGAATTAGCGTTGGTCTCTATGTCTTTGAAGACTAGGCGTATTGGAGATAATTGAAACATAATCATCAATTGCATCATCGAACTCGGATGATTTGCTTAGCGAACTCTTTCCTGTGTCTCTTGGCTTTTCCTTAGGTGTTTTAATCATAATTTTAACCGGTGTCCTTCTGGGAGGCATCTTCCCTACATATAAATTCATTTTGGCACAACAAACAACGCTTTTACCATACCATACTTAGCAATTATTCAAACAACATTTCACAGGGGTATAATTAAAACAGAATGAAAATTGAAACCACAACCTTTGAAGACCTTCGATCTATGAAATTTATAATACACATTTATGTGCTCCGGTAAAAAATATCCAACACTAGAGCGTCAACAAGCATATCTCTATCTACGAGGGTTCGATCAATAATATGCTCGATGGCCTCTGAACAAGGAAACAATAGTGCCCTCGCAGCAACAGAGTGCACTCGGGATTTCTATATATTAATCAACACTCTGTCTTCCACTTCTCTGACCGCGGGATTATTGTGAAGAATAGTACCTGGATAATATTCATCCTTAAACTTTAGAAACAAATCATTCCATCTTGGCAACAACACCGTTGAATTAGTGTTGGTCTCTATGTCTTTGAAGATTGTGCGTACTAGAGATAACAGAAACATAATCATCAATTGCATCATCGAACTAGAAAGTTTTTCTTAGCGAGCTCTCGTATGTGTCTCTTGGCTTTTCCTTAGGAATTCTAATCATAATTTTGACCGGTGTCCTTCATCTTTCCTACATATAAATTCATTTTGGCACAACAAACGGTTAGAAAAGTAGGTGTGCTAGTTTCATCATAGACAAAACAGAAATATTGTCACCCAACCATAGGTCGAAGCCATCCTTGAGCACCTTAACCTTGACGGAGAGATTAATTCCAGAAGAAAACCCTAGAACCAATAGCCAACCAAGGTAGTGTACCTCTCTCCAAAGCTAGAATACCAAGAAGAAAGTCCAAATCATAGCCAAGAGAAAGTCCAAACCAAAACCGAAAATTTTCTAGTTGCAGCAGCTGCAGCTCCTCTCCAAACTTGCGCACCACTGGTCTTATGCAGTTGTGAGGGTGAAAGGCACAGATGAGTTCCAGCGCCCTATTATTTATAGTCCTCCAAGTGACCTAATTGGGCCAACTTCTACTCTTGGAGGCTAATAACTTAATATTACATTTTCTCTTGAGCCGACTTGTCTTCTAGGGTTCTTATCCAACTGTTTAGGGTTTCTCTAGCTTCCTGAAATATTCTAGTCTCATCAAAGGTTACACATGGAGGTTAATACCTCCCGCAACAACCATAATATCAACACTCCCTTGGTAGCACCATCATAGCCACACAGGCTATCTCAAATCATGAGCACAATCATCACTATTAGTATCATCTCATAGCATCTCTTCGAAGCCATTTTCCATCTGAATAATCGAGCATGATGTTGAATAAGTCACTCACTCCACAGAGTGATGCAAGGATCATTCTTCTAATATGGACATATGTCCTAGAAGAATAATTGTTCCAACAGATGTTGGAAGCCATGCCATGGGATACAAGGACTATTCTTCTAATTCAGACATGCGTCCTAGAATAATGATTGTCCTAGACCATTTTTCACAAGGAGAATGTATGTGCATCAGCATACTAACTATCCATCTAGCTAGTAATCATCTCCAACACTAGTGATAGTCTCCATGGCAATCAGAAAATTGCCATCCAATAGAAGACAAATATGTTTATTCATAGTAGTATACAACTACTATCCAGTTGTACACAACCACTCTCAGTAGCACATTGCTACTAATCAGTGACACACAGTCACTCTTGGTGGATCACATCCATCACAGTAGAAAACAACTATTGTCTAGAGACATACAGTCTCCACAACAATCATATCATCTGATATCAACCTGCATAAAACAATATCATGATATAAATTGAGTCATCTGGGCCATTCTTCCACTCACATCTGTGAGATATGGAAGAGCATATGCCCTCAAAAGGTAAAATATCATCCATGGGATATCTTGACTATTATTCCCAAGCATAGAAGAATAATTGTCCCTGATTTATGAGCCTAGAGCATCCACCTAACTGGGTCATTCCTCCAGCACTAATCATAGTGCAACCTCAAGAGAATGAGTCTTCCCTAGGGAATGTATGTCCCTGATTGTTGAACCTAGACCATTCACTTAACTGGGCCATTCCTCCGGCACTAATAATAGTGCAACCTAGACAGAATGAGTCTTCCCTAGGGAATGATTGTCCAGACCATTTCCTAAGAAAATGATTGTCCTGCACCAACCTCCAAAACGGACCATTCTTCGAAATTGCTCACAATTGTGAAACTCGAAAGAATGATTGCCCAGTGACCTGGACCATTCTACTTGACCACTACTCAAAGTGACTACCAAGAAGAATGATTTTTCTAGACCATTCCCCCACACTAGCCACAAGGGGAATCACTGTCTATGGTACGTCAGCAATCTATCAAACCATTTTCATTACGAAAATGATTGTTTGATCTAGTTTGTTATCCCCTAGCCTAGGGATAACTAAGGATATCACGTCTCGAGGACCACAGGTCGTAGACATGGAGTACCAAGAGCCAGACGACTTGGCATGAACTCAGAAGGCCCCTCTTTTCATCAGTGCATTCCACTTATCACCAGCAGTAGTATCTATCTCACCAACCTGGTCCTGGAGTAACAGTGGCTCCTGCTCCATGAGGTAATGAGTCTTGGTATCTTGGTATGTATCACTCTGGTTTTTGAAGCACTTGAATATGGTGTATTGAATCCTTCTTCATTCCATGACATTTGCTTGGAAATTATGCTTGTTTCCTCTTTCATACTTGGAAGGGTGACAGGGTTCCCTAGTAAGTTGATTTCCCTTTAGATAGATTTCTACTGGGTGGATTTGTAAAAAGTCATCGTTCGTTCCCTCCATACTTACCATTTTCCATCTTTATTCCTTTCATCTCCCCTATCCTTGTTTGCGCATTGGGATTGGCTACACTAGGAAGGGTTGTACCTTACCTCATGGAAAGAAGGGGCTAAAGGCCTAGAGGGTAAAATTAGTTGGCAAGAGTTCAAAGCCAATGTTGAAACCTTTGAAATGCTTCACCCAGGGATCCCCGAGAAAGCAATGAAAAGCTTCTCAGTCAGAAAAGGGGACCCATAAGATAACATAAACACTCAAGGTATTAGTCGATGGATAGGGGGTATCAKCATGAGCCAACCTATTATGACCATAGGAATGTAGCGGTATGACACTACCATCTATATGGTCACAAAACCAGGGTAGTGGCTCTTGGTRGCATAGCCAAGAGAAATGGGCTCTCATCACGAGTCGGCCTTCTCATTTCCGTGAAATGTTTGTGGATAATGTTGTCACCTCTGGTCATCAATCCAGGACAATGGCCCTCAACAATTCCCCTGAAGCATAAGAGAAAAAGATCAAAAGAAATAAAGCTAAGARTAAAAGGCAATCAATGGGCTAGGAARCAATTGCATTTATGACAAGGTGCAGCCCGCCCTCTACAAAGGCACTCACAGGTAAGATTTTATATTTCCYTGTTATTACATGCACCYCATGCCCAAACATCTACCCCATTCCACCTCATACACTTACATGACCTAGATTAGACCCCACCTGGGAAACATTCCAAACTTAAGAGAGGTTAGCCCAATAGGACACCATGAGACCTTCTCCAAACCTAACTTGTCAAATTACATAACGTTTTTGAGCATTTGTCTGGGTTAAGGGGGGTTTGATGCACATGTTTGGGTAATTTAATTATTGGATGTGATTTACATGTTATGATGCATGTGACTTATGAACCCCTGGAGGGAGTACTTGTTGTTGTTGCAGGACCTTGCTCGATGGATAGGTACACATGAGGGAATGATTAGCTCCGACCTTTATGGGGGCTTAAATCCCATAGATGGATGTTGAAACCCCATCCAAGGGTAAGAAGAAATTGAATTCTTGCACCGAGAGAAAGAACGACATTGCCTTTGGAGGCACCCTGGCAGACCTAGACCCAGGGGACCTTGCTCTTCCCACGTGGGCGTTAACCCTTGAGGGCCATAGATGTCACCATCATAGCCCTAGACGTCACCCAAAGCTAGGGTTTCATTTTTGGAGGCATTGGTGAGCCTGGTGGCACGTGTGGGCATCATTTGGGGCTTCTGGAGGCCAACCACCCCACTTTTCCAGCCTAATGTTTCACTTATGGGGCTCAACGTCACCCTAGAGGGGCATGAAGTTACCCTTGGAGGTGTTTCTAACTGCAAATTAATTTTATTGTGTCAAAATCGAATTTTGTTGAAAATTGGCCAAGTCAACCTTGTTTTTGACCTGAAAATTAATGAAAGGTCAAAATTTTGTATAAATAAACATAAAGCACTCTCATTTTTACATAACAACTTGTCCTTGTAGACAAGAGGTCTGAAATTTGTGCCCTATTAGGGTTATTGGCTAAAATTGTGAGGTGTCACTCTTGTTTAAGGCTTATTTTTGCAACTTGGATCAATTTTTGGAAGTTTATGGTGATCTTGCATGGTATTCTCATGATTATTCTTGGTGCAAGAAAGTGAAATGTGCATTTTGTCATCTATTGAATGGTTTATTGTATGATTTTATTTGCTCATACAAGATTATGAAATTGCACAGTGTATTTAAGGCTTGAAGTAAGAAACTTAAGTTGCTACTTTCTTACTTTTTATTTGCCAAGCTTTTCATTGAATTGATCTAGTAACTAGTGAAACCCTAGAGCCCTAAATTTCTAGCACTCTAAGGGTTTGGACTTAGTTATTTTTGCATAAGTTTTACTCCATAAGAAGGCTAAGGAGAGAAAGGCGCTAGGGCCTAGAATTTCCTACACCGTGGCATCTTGTCTCTTGAGGTCAAAGTATAAGGGGACTTAAGTTACTACTTCTCCTATAAAATTTCCCTCTTAGACTTTTTTGCATCATCATCATTGATTTGTAGCCTTAGAAGAAGTCGTCCACATTGACTCCGTTACCCTTGAAGGCACTAGTCCTCTTCTCTTACTTCTTGACAAGACTCAACTCAAACTCCTTCACTTCATACTCAAACTCGTTCACTTCATACTCTACTAATTTGCTAACTTAGTCTAGAAATACTAACAACTAATTTGTTGTTGTCATAATCATTGCTACAACTATCATTTTGCAGCCTATATTAGCTTACTAACCATCTAAGTCATCCCAAAATTTGTACAAGGAAATGTATTATCAATAAGTGTTAAAGTGTATGTTTAATTTCCTTTTTAGAGTGCAAATTCTGAAGTTGGTACCGTTGTCATAGTTGTTGCTACAACCATTGTTGCAGCCCTTAACATCCGTAAAATCATCCATAAAACCATTGGGCATTTGTATAACTAAGCAAACTATAATCATTGGATATTGAAGTAGAGTCGTATTGCTTTATTATAGTACTTTTCTGAAGTGGTTTCATTGTTGTCATCATCATTAATTAATGCTGTTATAAATGTTTGGACAACCATTTAAGTCATTCATTGACTTGTATTTATCTTGAAAAGTGTGAGTGACAAACCATTATCAAGTTTGCAAGACTATTGTATCTCTTCCTTGTCATCATAACTTGTACCTTTCAAGATACATTGTTGTTACTCTGATCTCACTTTCATTGTATAGTAACTTGTTCATGCAGCACATAATTTGTTTAACAAGTCATTGATTATAAGTGTTTCTACTAACATTTGATGCTTCATTGGTAAAGGGCAGGTACAAACCCATTTTCATTTTCCCTTGGTCCCTTTCAACTTCACCAAAGTGACTTTTTATGTTGAGTGACCTAGTGAGAGGGGTGGGATTTCACCGTTTATTTTTTCCCTTCATCAACCAACTAGGTCCTGGGACGTATCCCTTGGAGTGAGGTTTTCCTCCTCCTAAAGAGAAATAGGTACCCKATTGGGGTGACAGTGATAGGGTTACCTCTATGTTATGTCAATCTATGCCTACTTTCCTTTAGGCTCGGGCAAGTATAGATTGTTCCATAACATGGACCATTTTCCAAACTAGAAAATGAATGTTCGTCGGAAATCTCGAAACACTTTTCGAACTGGAAAGGAAYTGTCCATCCTGGACCATTTTCTAAACTGGAAAATGATTGTCCATAAATCAAATAACATATCAGTGCTCCCTCCCAACCTAGGAGTAATCACTTCCTTTTCCAATAAGGAATTTGTCTCCACGAGCCCCAGCTTGTCTCTTAAGTACACTAACTTTTCATCTTGGACAGAGGCTTTTACCAAAATATATGTTATCTGCTCATCTATGGACATATACTAAAGAACCACTTCTCTCTTCTGGACTTTATCATAGAGAATATAATGCTTGATATCAATGTACTTCGACGTGTCATGGAACACCATTTTCTCTAAAAGCTTCACATAGCTATGATCATTACAATATATCATGGTTGAATTCAGCACCTGATCATATGGTTCGGAAACCAACTTATACAGCCACATTTATTTTGTACAAGCATTACAAGCTGCAATATACTTTGCTTTTGTAGTGTTGAGTGCAACAAACTTTTGTTTCCTGCTTGTTCATGACATCGTGGCAAAGCTCAAACTGAAACATATCCAAGTATCACTTCTTCTGTCATAGGAAGTTTTCACCACACTTTTATTGTATATGAGATACTTTGCATCAAGTTGCTTGAATACATACAAGGTCCTCTTCCATTTGCATACATGGGTGTCTCTATGGTATAAGATTATTTCTCAATTTTCTTTATAGAGAAGAACAATATTTCAATCCATGGATATTGCAAGAGGTATATCTGGTTTATTGGAACAAGTTGTCGTCATAGTCTTCTCCCTCCTTCGAGAAGAATATCTAATTCTGAATCTCGAAAAGCTTCCATTCATAAGTCTTTTTCACATTTTCTTACATACACTCTTCTTCATCACAACTTCCATTTCTTCTGCTTGATTGTGTCTAGTGGGTTCATACCAAGTTGGTAGTCTTATGATTCT
>JASDQU010816626.1:36090-59774 GCA_032191745.1 Picea mariana
CCCATCTTCACTGGACATTTTTGGACAAAATTATTTTCTTGTTTGGGTACTCAATTGGCTCATAGCTCATCCTATCATCCTCAATCTGATGGACAAACCGAGATAGTGAACAAATGTCTAGAAGGATACCTTCGTTGCTTTGTCTCTAATAAACAAACACAATGGTTCAAATGGTTACCATTCGCAGAATGGTGGTATAACACTTCCTTTCATACTGCAACAAAAATGACACCATTTATGGCACTCTATGGATACCACCCTCCTTCCATCACTTCTTCTCTAAAAGAAAAATCTAAGGTTCAAGCAGTGGAAGATCACATCGAACATCAACAACAAGTTCTCCAAATATTAAAGGACAACCTGACCATGGCACAAAATTGCATGAAACAACAAGCAAATCAACATCGTAGTGAAAGAAGTTTTGAAGTAGGGGATTGGGTGTTTTTAAGACTACAACCATACAAATAGATGTCCCTCAAGCAAGCCAAGAAAGATAATAATTTATCACCAAAGTATTATGGCCCTTATAAGGTGTTGCAAAAGATTGGTACTATGGCATACAAATTGGAGTTGCCTGCATCTTCACGAGTACACGCAGTTTTCCATGTTTCATGCTTAAAGAAGGTTATAGGCGACAAGCTCCCAGTTCAAATTATATTGTCAAAACTTGACGAGGAAGGAAAAATCATATTGGAGCCGGAAGCCATCACTGACACAAGAATTCGTCAGTTGGGGAATAGATCCATTTCAGAGTATCTCATTAAATTGAGGAAACTACTAGCTGAAGATTCCACTTGGGAAGATGAGTCTTTTATACATAAGCATTCAGAGTTACTCAAGCGTTGCGGACAACACTTGTCTCAAGGGGAGGGGCATGTTAAGCCCTAAATAGTGGCTCATTACCCCTTAATTTGGGCATATTACATTAGTAATGTTATTTTATTTATGTCGGCTTTATTCCATTAATTGTAATTATACCTCTTAGTCTCCTATATATACCAAGGAGACATTTTCATTTGGAATCATCTTGTAATTGTACATTTCTGTGGGCATAAGGAGGTTGCCCCCTCGAAGAGGCTTATTATCTTATTTCTCTCTTTTTCAAGGCATTGAGTACTTATTCTGAGGTTTTTCTATGTTATATTGATATTTGGTTCTTAACAACCAACCTATTGTTGCAAATAATCATAAGCACCAACCTACTGGAGACATCAATCCCCACTAATACCAATCCTTGTAGGCACCAACCTACTTTTACGGATCTTTGTAGGCACCAACCTACTGGAGACGCCAATCCCCACCGCTAAGCACCAACTTTGCAAGAGACACCAATCTCTTCATATCAGCACCACCAACCCTCAAGTTACAGCTTCGTCTTTAGTGTATATGCTTCAAACAGTGATGAACCTTCACATTGCCTTCACTGAATCTCGTCGCTACTTCTTCACATATATGTTCTTCTTTTCGCAATTCTCTTTTTCTCATAATGATATTCAATCTTCACTCACATATCTATCTCATCTTCAAATGGTGTTCTTTATATACAAGGATATTACATTTTCGCTCACACCCTTTTACCTCAAACTTCGTTCTTTTATACCTCTCTCTGTCTCTTCATGAACAGTGGTGATGATTCCAATAGACACGTCGATTGTTAATTAAATAATTAATTTCCTTTTTTTTATTCTTCCAAAGAAGAGTCCATGGTTTTGGTAAATTTTTCTTTACCAAATTATTTGTATGTAAAGATATGTATACAAAGTCAATTATAATATAACTATCATATATCTTCTTAATGACAATATGTTCAACATTATTGACCTTGAGAAAACTAATATAACCCATTGTGATAGATATTTCAAAAGCATGTAAATAACCTTAAAATATAATTTGATTGATTATAGGATTTGATTGGTTATGGGATGAATATACATGTTCTCTCCTCGTTTGAATATGTCTGGTGTATGTGTATAAGTACTAAATATTATAATATTTATTGAGATTTATGGATATAAACTGTGTAAAAAGTTTTAATATGTCCAACGTTTCAAGTGGACACTCCACCCATTATCATGGATTGAAGTTTATGATGTTAGACAAGAAACAATAATAAACATGATTAATTAGTCTATGCTTTGATAATTGAAAAAATTATAAGATGGGAATTTAAATTCAAAAAACAAATTAAATAATTAGGACATGAGTTATAAGTCAAAGATGAAAAAATATTAAAATAAAAATAAAAAGGAAGTAAAAAGGGAAATCCCAAAAACAAGAATAAAACCAAATCAAATAACTTCAATAAATTAGATTTGCAAGAGACACCAATCTCTTGCTATCAGCAACACCAACCCTGAAGTTACAGATTTGTCTTTAGTATATATGCTTCAAATAGTGATGAACCTTAACATTGCCTTCACCGAATCTCGTCGCTACTTCTTCACATACATGTTCTTCTTTTCGCAATTCTCTTTTTCTTAGAATGATATTCAATATTCACTCACATATCTATCTCCTCTTCAAATGTTGTTCTTTATATAGAAAGATATTACATTTTCTCTCACACCCTTTTACCTCAAACTTCTTCCTTTTATACCTCTATGTCTCTTCATGAAGAGTGGTGATGATTCCAAGAGACAAGTCGATTGTTAATTAAATAATTAATTTTCCTTTTTTTATTCTTCCAAAGAAAAGCCCATGGTTTTGGTAAATCTTTCTTTACCAAATTATTTATATGTAAAGATATGTATGCAAAAAGTCAATGATAATATAACTATCATATATCGTCTTTAACATAAAATAACCTTAAAATATGATTTGATTGGTTATGGGATGAATACACATGTTCTTTCTTCGTTTGTGGAATATGCCTAGTGTATGTTTATAAGTACTAAATATATATTGAGATTTCTGGATATATATATCATTATGTTTATAATATATATTGAGATTTCTGGATATAAACTGTGTAAACAGTTTTAATATGTCCAATGTTTCAAGTGGACACTCCACCCATTATCATGGACTGAAGTTTATGATGTTAGAAAATAAACAATAATAAACATGATTAATTAGTCTATGCTTTAATAATTGAAAAAATTATAAGACAGGAATTTAAATTCAAAAAACAAATTAAATAATTAGGACATAAGTTATAAGTTAAAAATAAAAAATATTAAAATAAAAATAAAGAAGAGAGAGGGAAATRCCAAAAASGAGAATAAAATCGGATTAAATAACTTAAATAAATTAGATTTGATGACCTAGGTGATAAATGATAGGCTTTCAAAATTGACTAAGTTTGACATCTTAAAATAATTTCTACAATTTTATAAACTCATYTCTTTATAATTCAAAATTCRCTAATTTCAAGAAAGTGAAAGTAAAAACATGAAAACAATTATCAATTTAAAAGACTTATAAATCAAAAGCAAGAAAAATTATTTTATGTAATATAGTTGCTTGAGTAATTATATATTTGCTTTGCACAATTATAATAAATTAAGTTATCAATAAAATGAATACAGTAACAAATAAAATAACCTATATTACTTGAGTAATGATATATTTGCTTTGCCCAATTATAATAAATTAAGTTATCAATAAAATGAATACAGTAAAATATAAAATAACCTAATTTTTATTATCCCCGTACAAAAGTGTGAAAATCATCAATTCAACGATTGTTGACCACTTGCCTACAAGACCATATTCCCGTTCTACAAAGTTATTAATTTGCTAGTGTTTAAATTAGTAAAAATTAGCGCTCTACAAAGTTATTAATTAATGAACTTGTTCTGAAACTTTGCCAGCAGTGGTTAAATTTCATATCTCGAAGTCCTTGATTATAGCCACTTCACTATTTCTAGATATTTATTGTGTAGATGGCATTCACTCCTTAGAATTACATTAATTCCATGTTATCTATAAATAAAACCAGAAAAGGTTGATGAAAAGAAAATCCGATCATAAATTTTGTAACGGTCGTGAAAAGAAAATCCAATCATAAATTTTTGTAAGGGTCATGAAAAGAAAACCCCATCATAAACTGTGTACCTTTGTAGAATTTGAAATTTATTCGAAACATCGAAGACATTGTCATTGTGAATTTGTAACTTAGGAACATGGGTACCTTACGGAGAATTTTAAACTAGTTTGAAATGCATTCAAAACAGCGAAAACACTGCAATTATGAATTTGTAATTTAGAAGCGTGGGTACCTTGAACAGAATTTTAAATTAGTTTTACACCTGATAACTTCATTTGAAAATTTTATATCCAATTTTCCCAGAATGTTTACAATAAAAACATTCAAATTATAAACTTGACAATGACAAAATAAATTGTGTTATTATAGCTCACATCTATTTATTGTTCTCGAAAAAGAATAACCCCATGTTTATTTGCATAATATATATATATATATATATATGTGTGTGTGTGTGTCCTTCCAAATGATATAGAATATGTCCATTTTTCCATGCTCACAAAAATAAAAATAAAGAAGTCACAAAAATAAAAATAAAGAAGAATCAATCTTTCCATTTTTTTCCTCAGAAAAAAGCAATTTCAATGCTATTCATATTGAATCAAAAGAAACTTTCCAATACATATGGCGACAGTTTAGAGTCATAAGATATGACTGCATCTATCATAAAAGAAACTGTTGAGCAAAACAATACTATCCTCTAYAAAGCCAAGTCTAACAGATATGGACTTTAATCCACGACAGTCATAAAAAAAAACCATAACATTACTACAATACTAAAAAGAAACTTTTCCTGTCTTCAAAATCAGACATCTCACAAAAAGAGGYAAGAGAAACYTTAAACAAAGAAAATGTTCAGAAAATGTAGAAGGATCCTGAGCTGATCACAAGGTCTTTGAGAACTTCTTCAAAAAATAAMTACCCCTRCTCCTTCCCAAGAGCTTGCTTTGACAGTGAATCCGCCATAGAATTGAACTGTCTGTGCACATGGAAACACTGAATCCATCTAAAAGATTGCTTTAACTCAAGAACCTTCTTCAACCATGGCTGAAGTTCAAGACGTTCAACTGAGACTTTCCAGCAAACCAGAACAACCTTGAGTCTATCCATCCAACACCACTATCTGTTCAACCACATTTGTAAAGATTGCAAGTCTAGATAGCATAAGCCCACCCTTCATGTGACCCGTTTATAAAGCTACTGGGCTACAAAACATGAGCCTTACAAAGCCCACACGATGGCCTACAAGACATCAAGAAACCACACATTATAAGCACTACACGTCTATGAGACAGTAGTTTAATTATATCCATGTCGTCTAGCCCGCCACTCTATGCAACTGCACTTATAAACACAGTACACCCACATAGCATAACCCTATGGCCTACAAAACATGAGCCTTGTACGGCCCAGTCAATGGCCTACAAGTCATAGAGAAACTACACATCATAAGCACTACACGTCTATGAGACAGTAGTTTAATGATATACAAGCTGTCTACCCCGCCACTCTATCCAACCACACTTGTAAAGAATGCACCCACATAGTATGACCCTTGTATAAAGATGCCCACATAGTATGACCCTTATATAAAGATGCCCACATAGCATGACCCTCCTATAATAGTGCGCTGAGTTTCACAGACCTACAAGATCTAAAGAACCTAACATTGCATGACCACCATAGGCCCAAAAAGACAAACCGTTCATTGATAAACAAGCAACTACACACGTATATAGTGCCATATATTATAACCACTATGTCAGGTAAATTATTTGACATAGAAATCCATTACTAATCTCCGTGTCTAAGCATGTATAAGCACCTTGTTCTTATCATTGTCAAAAATTGCAAAGATCTTGGATGGACAAACTTAATAAAAAATTACTGGTCAGTTGAAACAAAAAAATTATTTTGAGCCAGAAGACATTGCAATAAGGAAGCTGTTTATTGGTCGAAACAAGAATATTGTTCATGCTTGAAAAGTGATTGATTGCCCAAAATGGGCATGACACTCAGAAGATACGGTATTCACTCTTAGCAAAAGTTTTTCTGCTGAAATTGCATGCAAAGTATCTGCATCAAATAATAAAGATATTACATGACCATTTTCTGGCCAGGAATAGGATATTTTCCATGAACATAATAAAAACTTTCAAGGACAGTTAACACTTCAAATGTAGTATTGGTAACCAAATTATTGTTGATAATCATGTTTTCATCATACAATGAAACAGCAAATGCACGTATATTGGAATAACTTGTCATTGCCTTCTTTGTAAAAATAAGATGATATCCCAAGCTTTGACAAATTGCCTGCCATCATGTGATTATGATGTAAATCATAAAGAACAACATGCATTAAAGTCAGTCCCGTTTTCCTGTGTCTTCAATTTTGACCCAGAAACATTCATCTTTTAATCGAAACCCTTGCAAACCAGTTTAGAAACCTGCAGAGCATAAATGGGATCCAGATTTGATTCTTCATGCATAAAAAGCAGCTCAACTGAACACTGAACTTCAAGAAGTAGATCAGAGTTCTGTTGTGAGTCTGAATTGCGCTGTACACAGTGGTCATTCCAAAAATCTGTCCCCGGGAGTTAGAACTATAAATTTAATACCAACCTGTCTTTTATACAGTTCAAAGAACTTAATTGCCCATATTTGGTGGTGCTAAAGAGAGATCATAATAGAAATATAGCTCAGTTATTGAGATATCAAGGAAGATTCCATTATTTCTGTCAAAGAAATACAGACAAACAATGAAAGAATGCTGCCAAATTTCTAATGACATCAAACAACGCTCTCATCCATCTGGCCACCAAAATCCCGACTCAAGGACAACATACAAGCTGCCAACCTACTCTAGGAGGCATTGTGATTTTAAAAATATTTTGCCTCTCAGTCTGGGCATGGTTCGTATATAATATCCGCTTCCCTGGCTAGATTTGATTGATCTGTTCTACACCTTTTCACACTTTTTTCTTGCAGTGGCAACACTCAAATGGATATGTTCAGATCCAATAAGCTTTAGAAATTACTTTCATCTGCCAAAAAATCCTTCAAAAATCTAACAATGCTCAGTTTGTCAGGCATATCTTTCAATGAAATCACACCTTGACAAACTCGAGTGTAAAGTCTTTCAAGTTCTGAAATTCCATAACCATCGGTGCATTTTACAAATTTCTGTTTTAACCCTTCAATCTGCCCTACCAACTGCTTGCTTATTGGTGCTTTTGCAGAGGCTCGGCTTTCACCAGCCTCAACAACTTCTGGCACCACACGTTCTGCAACAACAGTGGGATCAAATGGAACTTTATCCCCCTTGTCATTTTCATTATGCACCTCGACAGTTAGATGTTGGACTTCCTGAACTGTCTCATTTCCCACACCATTTTGAAAGGTTTTAGCTGTTGAAGAAACATTCTGCCCAATTGCATCAATCTCCATAAGGTGTGATTTTTCCTCAACCAAATGACCAGAGCTCCCTCCTACAGCTTCACCTGCAAAAGAATATATTCCTGGAATTTCAGTGTCAATTTGAAAAAGCTAATAACAGGATAGACATAAGCAAGCAGGAAAAAGACTACCTTGATCAGTATCATTGTTCCGCTTTGAACGTTTTAAGACTTCATAACTTTGAGAAACATTCATTTCAGGCTGAACATTGCGTAAGCGTGCACTTGCTCTTGTAACATGAACCTGTTGGACAACAGGATTTAAATGAAAAGTTGTTGCTGAATCCTCTGGCAAGCGAGTTGGCCCACCTTGAGAAGCAATTGAATCACAAAAGGATACCAAGGTTGGATCCATTTGAGAAAGCATGCCATGAACCTGCTTATGCACAGAACCTAAAGTAAACAAATTTACGTCTGGAATAAAAAAATTCTTCATGTATCGTAACATATAAAAGCACAAGTTTCAAGTAGTAGAATTTCCATTATAGAGCATCCCAGTTAATACATAATTTGCCACGTGTAATAACCAATAACATTTTAAAAGCACAAGTTTCGAGTTATAAAATTTATTGTATAGAGCATCCCAGTTAATAGTAAATACATAAAACCATACCGCATCTCTTAATGCATATGCTCTGCTGACAATCCTTGCTCCACTGTAATCATCTCCATTATACGCCTGTTACAGAACACTGGCTTTAGGTAAGATAGAGTAAACAAAAACCTCGATTCATTTTTTCAAAAAACTCAGAACCTAAGCATGTAGAATTATGCTCACTTTTGCATTGGCAGGAATAAGCTGCACATCTTGCAGGAATGCAGAGCATGTCAAGTAATGGCCACTATCCACACGCTGCAGTAAAGTAGCCACATCCATAGGATTTTGAACTATGGAATGATAATCAGGAGCATCTTCATCCATAACAGGATAGTGGAATATACTGAACCGTTTTTCATACAGAAGTCTGCAAGTAGAAGGCCCATTGTAGAAGGTAAGTGTATTAGCACTTCAAAGTAATTTTCCCACTTGACAATTGCTTCCTCCACAAATAAATTACAATCATTAGTAATTACATAACCTGTTACAAACATCTCGAAGACACATTCGGAGTCGACGAATGGCGTGTTCCTCTCCCTCTGCCTTAGCCCGTAGCTCACTCTCACTGGGTCCCCTTTCTGACTTTGGCGCCTTCAATAGAGCAGGATGAGGGATATTTTTTTGTGGCCTTTGGGTAGCTTCTTGATCAGGGATGGTAAGAAAAGCATCAACCATCTTCGAGATGAACCTCAGCCTATCATCAAAAGTTGGTTTTTCTACTTGGTAGCTGCATGAAAAGGAAAAGCATATTATTAAAATTTAATCTAATTTGCGTGAAATTATTAACCACCACATATTCTTGCTAATAATAATAGAACATGTGAAATATCCCCTAAATGTAAAATTTAGAAACAAATAAATGTAAAATTTAAGATGCAATCTCCATGCTATAGCAGGCTTCCTTTATGAAAATGGAAATCTATGCAGCCAAACCATTCGAAGGGAGGCTTGTTTCCATATGGGAAACACCTCTGGTACAAAAACTCTAGAAAAACTTCAGGGAAATGTACACTATGTTTCCTGTACAAAGCATCTTGTAAACGTTTCCCAGATGTTCCCTTGTAGATTTAAGTTTGGAAATTAGGTTTCTATAATGCAAAAACAAAACAAAAATACTCCTTTTAAGCTAGGCATGTGTGGGCTCCATTACTTACAAGCTAAAAATAAAAAATAAAAATTTTAAAAAATGAATTAATAAAACAATAAAAAAGGAGCACTTTAAATATGAAATTCTGAAGATTTCTACTCCTACATCTATATGCACAGTGTAAATAAAAATTCTGCCTACATAAATAAGCATGTAGTTCCTCTGTTTCTTGAAATTTTAAACACATCAATCTCCAAAACATTTCCCCTTTTCCTCCTCCCAATGACACAAGCCAAAAAAATATATGAAAAACCTGATGCTACAATTGTAAGTCTGTCCTATTGATAAATTGCTCACAATGGTGAGAATAAAGCGTTGTACACAATTTGCTTATTTAAATACCCATTGGCTGAACATGATACTCGTTCCACAAGCCCAATGTTTCACAACAAACATTGGGCATACAACAAAAACACAACTAGCATAGATCCATCCTAACTCCAGATTTATTAAATGCCAAGATGCATAGAAAAACTCAAGGTACAAACCTCTAAGAACTTAATAGATCAAGATATATTCTAGTATGTGTGTGCACTAGACCTTTCTTACAAAGATAATACTGAAGATGTGATATGATGGCATATCACATCAAAGAAAGATCAATACGAGTGTTTGGCAGTGTTGGCATGTTTTTACAGGAAGCGTGTGCTTGTCATTGGTGGCAAGAACAGCAGCGACAATGGCGAACAGGAAAAGCATAAGCTCAGGAGGAGAAGCGAACAGTATGCAGAGATCAAAGCTTGGAAGGAAAAGCGTAAGCTCAAGGTGAGAAGCCTCAGCAGCCGTCCGATCAAGAAATTGACCGTGTTGATTGTCTAATATTACGGACGCGGTCATATGAGTGACCATAGGCTTGGGGACCATTAGAGGATCGTGATCGTCGGATCTGCAAGCCAGATCAACGACAGGGATGAATTGCGGAGAGCGAAAGAAGAATTAAACAACTCGCTAGTTCTAATCCCGCAATTGGTCTAGATCGTCAGATCTCATAAACCCAAATATCGACGCAGGGATTAAGAAGTTGATCTAACAAACGATCAAATTAAGTGGGATTAAGAAGTGACCGTCGGATACGCAATCGCCAGATCAACGGCAGGGATAGATTGCGGAGATCGAAAGAAGAATTAAATATCATGCTATTTCCAATCCCGCAATTAGTTAGGACCGTCAGATCTTATAGCCTTGAAGATCGACGATTGTGGTTTACTCACCAACAGTGCACAACTTCAAATTGCGGAGTTTTGGTGACGAGTTAAATCACTCGCATGTTGTGGTTCCACAACCATCCTTGATCGTTGATCTACTTCGAGAGTCTTCACGACCGTTGGATCACTTTTAAGTGGAAAGACAGGCTAAGCTAGAAAAGCAACACGGAGAATAGATCGAGCCATCGATCTAAGAACATGATCGACGAACAACATTTGGTTCACGTCCAAAGTTGCGAGGAGGTTACTGTTCAGGGAATCTCACTTCGGAAGAATTGGCAACTTGAAAGTCGAATTCCCCGAAGCCCGAAAATCCGAAATGAATAAGGACCATCGGATCTGGAGAAAATGCGATGACCATTAGATCAGGGAGAACCACGTCTACAAGGACATGTGGCAGACCAAGTTGGCAGACCACGTCAGCAAGGACACATGGCACAATCAGACAATGACAAGTGTCAAGTTGAATCAACACTTCAGGTACGTGCAAATCACAAATCGGAGTGACACCTGGCAGCTACTCGACTCGTGACACTCCAACAAGTGACGTAAGCAAGCTACGTCACTACGGAGATTTACTTCAGGAGTTTCATCACCAACAAATGTCAAAAGTCCCGAAGTCCCAAAGGACGAAGGTCCGAAGTCGCTCTCAGTCGTCGATCTAAGGTACATTTCGAGAGTTGGAACAACTGTTAGATCCAGAAGAAGTACAGATCTGATTCGTTGGATCTGAGCGCCGAGGACCAACAGTCATTGGATCCAGAGATAAATGCACAAAGGTTAAGCCTTTGGATGAGCGCAGGAGAGCGAACTTGTCAAAGTCCCAAAGTCTCAAAGTGAGCAGGGACCATCCATCGTCAAGACTGACAAGTGGCGCACGATCCACAACTCTGAAGCAAATCACTTAGAGAGTTTGAGGTTGGGAAGGAAACAAGATCGTCGAAGACCCAAGGACTGTAGAAGATCTAGGTCGTCAGCTGCCAGGAGGACGCGTGGCAGAAATCTGTGCAGCTCGGGGAAAAACACTCCGAGAGAAAGTGAAGGAAGCGAAGTTGAGTTTTGAAATCCCTGAAGCCCGAAAGAGCCGAAGGAGGTGAGGACCGTCGATCTGTAGGAGGACACACATCAACAGATCATGTACTCCGGTTGGAACACTCCAGGAAAAGCGAGCAAGGAAAGTTGAGATTTCCGAACCCCTAATACCCGAAGGGATTGTGACCGTTGATTCGAGAAGACCACGTGTCGATAAATCCTGAATTTCGGGTGTAAGCATCGCGAAGAAAGCGGAGTTTGAGAATCGAGACTATCGAAGCCTGAAAGGCGAAATCGTTCTCGTCCGTCGGTTTGGAGGGCCACACGTCACTTGGTCAATAAGACTTAGGAGGGCGCGGATCCGGAGAAGAAGAAGGAAAGACGATAGACTGGAGCCGTTGATCGAAGGAATCTGTCAGAGACAGCGAGATCGACGATCACGCCTGATTGTGAGACCAAAAATTGCTCGGAAGTTAATTTTTTGAAGGCGGGCCGCAATCGAAACCACGGTTTTGGAAGGACACGTGGAGCTCCGTAGTGAAATGTGGGGCGAAAAGCAGATTGCCCTCAAACCACCTTTGGTTGCGCTCGCAATCGCATGGTCACATGAGAGCATCGCCCAAGGTCACATCAGTAGAAGATTGAGGAAGGAGCTAGCGCTGCTAGGCTCCATATCGGAGGTTACGCATTGAAAAGTCAAAAAGCCTCTGCGTGTATAATCCAACGGCATTGATCAAACCGAATTTGATCGAAGGGGAGTTGTTTCACTTCGTGGTTTCTTGATCAGTTACGATTCAGTTACAGTAACTGAATCATTATTCTGGGGCATTGAAATCATGGCTCTTGAGCATTCTAACCGTTGGAGATTCGAAGAGTAACGGATGATTAGGGCATGAATAAAAGAAAGATTCCATGACAGAGGAAGGTTGTTGTTTCTCGATAAAACAAGTCGAACTATATGTGATCAAGAAGACCGCAGGAACAGAGCGTGAAAGATGCAGAGATGAACATAAGTTGGACAGAACAGAAATGGTGAAAACAACAGACTGTACAAAAACTTAAGCGCAAGAAGATGCGAGCAGGAACACACTGATGCAGGCAGAGCATAGCAGTGTAGCCAAACAGTGATTAGACTAGTAAGCCATTGATAAATACTGTATCGCTGTAATAAATTTCAGAAAGCAAAGATTTATATCTTAGGGTGGTAGGGTGGTGCTAGGGAGGATTGTTGTCCTTAGAGTTTCAAGTGGGTGCTTGAACACAGGGAGTTGTAGCTTCCGTCTGGTTGTAGCCAGAAAAACTAGGGTGGTAGGGTGGTGCAAGGGAGAACTATTGTTCCCTGTTGTACAAGTTGGTGCTTGTGTGACTGGAAATTGGTGCTTCCATCCAATTGGTGCTTGTGTGACTGGAAGTTGGTGCTTCCATCCAGTTGGTGTTGGAACACTCAGGGAGTTGGTGCCTCCTTCTAGTGGGTGCTAGAGAAACCAGAGAGTTGGTGCTCTCAGCAAGTTGCAGCTTGTAAAACAGAGGTGGTAGCCTCACATTGAGTTGGTGCTCAAAGATAGATGATGTACAAAACATAAAAACACTGCCTATCATTCGAAGAAGAAGAGGTTTTCTCCCTTTATGGGTTTCCTCGGGAATATATGCTTCTGTATACTTCATGTGTGTGATTGATGTTAAATACTTTATTGCTTACTTCCCTGAATTATTGTGATCATCATTGAGTGTTCTATAATGAGTTTTAAATGGGCATAATTGTTTAAGCACAATAACAACTGATTCACCTCCCCCCCCCCTCTCAATTGTCTATCAATTGGTATCAGAGTGGGTTCCTTTTATCTAAGGTTTGATCCTAGAGCTTAAACATGACTAGCCATGAAGGAACTTCAACCAATAAGGCCCCCCCATTCAATGGAACAAACTTTGCCTTCTGGAAAGTTAGGATGAGAACCTACATAATGGCTTTAGGTGCAGATATCTGGGATGTGGTAGAGACTGGTTATGTGAAGCCAGTTGTACTAGCTTCTAAGGATGACAAGCTAAAATTCATCTTCAACGCTAAGGCTATGAATGTTATTCTGAGTGGGCTTGCAGAAGTAAAATTTGTAAAAGTTATGCACTCAGAATCTGCCAAAGAAATGTGGGACAAACTCATTAGCAGTTATGAAGGTAATGAGAAGGTAAAGGGTGCCAAGCTTCAAACCTACAGATTACAGTTTAAACAGCGAAAGATGAAAGAGGATGAAACTGTTGGGAAGTACTTTCTCAGAGTTGAAGAACTAGTAAATGCAATGAAAGGACTTGGTGAAAAAATTGAGGAAGCCTCTTTAATTCATAAAATTTTGAGATCTCTACCAAATAGGTTCAACCCAAAGGTCTCTGCTATAGAAGAACTTAATGATCTAAAAGTTCTGCATATTGACCAACTCCTAGGAACTCTGACTGCTTATGAAATGAGGATAAGTAGAGATAAACCCACCTCTAGAGAATGATCATTTAAAGCAGATAAGAATGAGGATTTTGAGCCTGATGAAATTGAAGCAAAATTTGTGAGAAGACTAAAGAAAGGATCAGGCTAGTACCAAGGCAAGTTGCCCTTCAAATGTTTTAACTGAGGAAAGATAGGTGACTTTGCATCCAAGTGTCCACACAAGAAGGGTCAGAATGATGAAGGTGAAGAAAAGTACAAATCCAAAAGATTTGGTAAAAAGAAAAGTTTGTGTAAACAATGATGACTCTTCAAGAGACACAGATAGTGATTCTGCTTGTGAAGATAAAGTTAATGACTTTATGCTTATGGCCAAAGAGGATTATGATAATAAAAGCACAGAAAATGATGTTAATGATGAAGAAGTTGTGGTTGACTTGGAAGGAGAACTGATCAGTGCCCTAGAAGAAATTGCTAGACTCGAATTTAAGAAGAAAAATAAAAAACAATTGTTGATACAATTCGAGAAAGACAGTAAAACACCCGATGAAGACTTTGCCTTGCTAAAAGTGGAATTAGAAGAGGTAAAGAAAATAGATAACATTTTGAAACAGCAGTTATCAGAGAAGAAGGCAAGATGTGAAGCCTTGGAAGAAGAGGTAGTAAAAACCAAAAAAGAGATGGAGAAGTTTAAAGCATTGTATCTCCAAAATCTTCCAAACATTAAAGCCTCAGCATAACTAAACGACATTCTGAGCAAACAGAGATCTCCTTTGTTGAAGACTGGTTTAGGCTATGTAAGTGGTTCAAGCAGCAAACAGCCTAAAAGCAAAGAGCTTGTAAAGATGATCAAGTTCCAAGTCAGCAAACAATCAGACCATGTGAGTACTCTGCCACCAAAAGCTAATAAAGACAAGATGATCCCTGATCAAAAACAAAGATATCAGAAGATGGAGCAACAAATCCCAAGAAGGCGGCCATCCTTCAGGTACCAAAATTTCTTCCATGGTTATTGTTTTTACTGCTCTAATTTTGGTCATAAGATTGCAAATTGTCAAATTAAGTTTAGAGACATGCAACTGAAGAGATCAAGAAATAAACAATCTTTGCAACATAGAACTAAACAGCCAATGAGTAGAGAAAGTTGCACCAATCACTTTGACCTATTGAACAATGAGCTTGAATGCTATAACTGTCATAACTTCGACCACAAAACTGCAAACTGCCATCTAAAGAATTACAAAGCAAATCCAAGGATAAAACCCTTAGCTAGAAATGTCAGCACATGGAAAAAGAAAGATAGTGAAAAATGTGGTCTAGTACTTTCAGCTTAAAAACAAAAAGACCCCTGGTATATCGACAGTGGATGTTCCAAGCTAATGATTGGAAACAAGGATAAGTTTATGTCTACAAGTAAAAGCAAAACAGGAAATGTGACCTTTGGAAATGATGAACCAGGTAAAATCAAGGGTAAAGGGATGGTGAGTTTGAGTAATGGTAAAGGAAAAGCCCAGGATGTTCTACTTGTAGATGGGCTGAAACATAATTTGCTTAGTGTAAGTCAAATGTGTGACAGAGGATGTGAAGTGGTGTTCACTTCCAAAGATTGTAAGATAAAGTCTGTAAACTCAAGACAAGTGGTGGCTAAAGACACAAGGACAGATAATAATGTATATGTGCTAAAAGAAGATAGAGAAGAGTGTCATCTAAGCGAACATAAGGACAGAATATAATGTATATGTGCTAAAAGAAGATAGGGAAGGGTGTTATCTAAGCGAACATGATGAAAGATTGTTATGGCATAGAAGACTTGGACAGCTAAACTTTGACCACTTAATCAAGCTCAAAAATCTTGAGGCAGTAAAAGATCTTCCAAGAATATCAAAGCCACAAGATTTTGTGTGTAAACCCTGCTAAGTAGGAAAGCTAACCAGGACACAATTTAAATCCAAGAGCTCTACTTCAACAGAGAAACCACTCCAATTAGTTCATATGGACTTATGTGGACCATCAAGACAGGAAGGCACAAGAAAGAAAAACTATTTCATGCCGATCATTGATGATTACTCCAGACTCACTTGGGTTGCTTTTCTCAAAGAAAAAGCTGAAGCATTTGAGAAATTTAAAATATTTAAGGCTTTAACTGAGAATCAAGCGGGCAACAGGTTAAAGGCAGTAAGATCAGACAGAGGAGGAGAATTTATGTCAAGTGATTTCAAGAAATTATGTAAACATGGGATCAAGAGAGAATACACCCCAATAACTCCACAGCAAAATGGAGTAGTTGAGAGGCAAAACAAAACAGTTCAACAAATTGTCAAGTCAATGATGAATGAGAAGAACATTGGTCAAACCTACTGGGTAGAAGCAATACACACAGCAGTCCATATTCTTAACAAAGCCCACCTCTGACCACACAGTGACAAGACACCTTATGAACTGTGGTATGCAAGACCTGCTTCAATCAAACACTTCAAAGTCTTCGGGAGTAAGTGCTACATAAAGAATAATAATGAAAACCTTGGCAAGTATGATGACAGGGATGATGAAGGCATCTTCTTAGGATATGCTACCAATAGTAAAGGATATAGATGCTTTAATAAAAGATTGTATAAATTAGTTGATTGCATTGATTTAAAGGTTGATGAAGGAGTCCCAGTAAGAGAGGTGAGCAATATTGAGTATACTACAGAAGACACAGCTGAAGCTGAAGATGAACGGGTCCAAGAATCAAGAAAAAAAGACTCTGAGTCAGATGAAGATACAAATACTCAGGCAGACTCAAATCAGCAGACAACATCAAATCCTTCCTCCAGAATTACTCAAAAGAATCATATTGCAAGTCAGATAATTGGTGAGAAAGACAAAGGTGTACAAACCAAGAGAAGGATAATCAAAAACACCGAGTAATCACATATAGCCTTCATATCCATGGTAGAACCCATGAACTTTAATAAAGCCAGTAAAGATGTAAATTGGTTAAAATCAATGAATGAGGAACTGGATCAGATTGAGAAGAACAATACTTGAGAGCTTGTTCCTAGACCTGCAGATAAGAATGTAATTGGCTCCAAGTGGGTGTTTAAGATTAAAATGAATGAACAAGGACAAATTGTTAAGAATAAAGCCAGATTGGTCTGTAAGGAGTATGTACAAGTTGAAGGACGGGATTTTGATGAAACCTTTCCACCAGTGGCAAGATTGGAAGCCATCAGAATATTTCTTGCCTATGCATGTCATAAGAACTTTAAAGTATATCAGATGGATGTTAAGTCGACATTTCTTAATGGAGATCTAGAAGACGTATATGTGGAGTAACTTGAAGGATTTTCCCTGATAGATAATCCTAACTATGTCTGTTAGTTGAAAAAGGCATTATATGAACTGAAACATGCACCACGAGCTTGATATTATAGACTAGACAAATTTCTTCAGGACAAAGGGTTCAAGAAAGGTACTGTTGACAGTAATCTGTACATTAAGTCTGAAGGTGATGATTTATTAGTTGTTTTGGTTTATGTAGATGACATTATTTTGGGATGCACTAATGACCCTTCAGTTCAATGGTTTGCTAATTCAATGCAAACTAAGTTTGAGATGTCCTTGATAAAAGTACTGTCATATTTTCTTGGTTTACAAATCAATCAAAGTTCTGCAGGGTTATTTATCTCTCAATAAAAGTATTTGAAAGAGATGTTGAAGAAGTTTCATATGGAAAATTCCTCTCATGTTAGTACACCTATGGTGGTTAGTTGCAAGCTCAGTATAGATGATATTTCACCTGATGTTGATCAAAGAACATATCGATCAATGATAGGCAGTCTTTTGTACATCAAAGCAACCCGTCCTGATATAATGCAAGTTGTTGGAATGGTAGGTCGTTTTCAGTCTGCTCCTAAGCAAAGTCATTTAGCAGCTGTCAAAAATATATTCAAATATTTGAAGGGTACAATGACTTATGGTCTCTGGTATCCTAACAATCAGAATTTTCAATTAACTTCATATTCAGATGTTGATTGGGCAAACTGTTTGGATGAGAGAAAGAGCACCAGTGGAGGTGCATTCTTCTTAGGTGATTCGTTAGTAGCATGGTTGAGTAAGAAGCAGGGATCTATTTCATTATCAACTACAAAGGCAGAGTACATTGTTGTTGCTACTTGCTACACTCAGATTTTATGGCTGATACAAACTCTTGCAGATTTGAAGGTAACTTATACTGATCTCATTCCACTTCATTGTGATAACACCAATGCAATTAGTGTCTCGAAGAATCTTGTTCTCCATTCAAAGACGAAGCATATGCCAATAAAGTATCATTTTCTCAACGAGCAAGTTACAAACAGAGTTGTTCAGTTGAATTATATTCCTTCCACAGAACAAATTGCAGACATCCTTACTAAACAGTTGAATTATATTCCTTCCACAGAACAAATTGCAAACATCTTTACTAAACCCCTAGCCAAGATACCATTTGAATATCTCCATCAGAAGTTGAGTGCCATCCCTTCTAAGAGAGTCCATCCTGTCAAGGGGAGTATGTGTTGGTTGAATATATGATACCTCCAAAAAAGTACTGCAACAGGTCAAGGGGAGCATGTTTTCTTTGACATTGATGACAAAGGGGGAGAAAAGGTGTGGTCTGGATGCTACAGTTGGAGGTCTAAGCAGAATAGTGTAGCCTTTCAGGGTTGCCATCAATGCCAAAGGGGGAGATTGTTGGCATGTTTTTACAGGAAGAGTGCGCTTGTCATGGATGGCAAGAACAACAGCGACGATGGTGAACCGAAAAAGCATAAGCTCGGGAGGAGAAGCGAACAGTATGCAGAGATCAAAGCTCGGAAGGAAAAGCGTAAGCTTAGGGTGAGAAGCCTTAGCAGTCGTTCGATCAAGAAATTGACCATGTTGATTGTCTAATATTACGAACATCAGTCATATGAATGACCGTGGGCTTGAGGATCGTGATCGTCGGATCTGCAAGCAAGATCAACGATAGGGATGAATTGCGGAGAGCGAAAGAAGAACTAAACAACTCGCTAGTTCTAATCCTGCAATTGGTCTAGATCGTCACATCTCATAAACCCAAATATCGACAATTATGGTTTATCTAACAAACGATCAGATTAAGTCGGATTAAGTCGTGACCGTCGGATGCACAATCACCAGATCAACCACAGGGATAGATTGCGAAGATCGAAAGGAGAATTAAATATTGTGTTATTTCCAATCCCGCAATTAGTCAAGACCGTCAGATCTTAGAGCCTCGACCATTGACGATTGTAGTTGACTCACCAACAATGCACAATTTCAAATTGCAGAGTTTTGGTGACGAATTAAATAACTCGCAAGTTGTGGTTCTGCAACCATCCTTCATAGTTGATCTGCTTCAAGAGTCTTCACGACCGTTGGATCACTTTTAAGTGGAAGGACAGGATAAGCTAGAAGAGCAACATCGACGATAGATCGAGCCGTCAATCTAAGAACATGATCGACGAACAACATTTGGTTCACGTCAAAAGCTGCGAGGAGGTTACTGTTCAGGGAATCTCACTTCCGAAGAATTGGCAACTTGGAAGTCGAATTAACCGAAGCCCAAAAATCCGAAATGAATAAGGACCATCGGATCTGGAGAAAATGCAATGACCGTTAGATCAGGGAGAACCACGTCTACAAGAACCGTGGCAGACCAAGTTAGCAGACCACATCAGCAAGGACACATGGTGCAATCAGAAAATGACAAGTGTCAAGTTGAATCGACACTTCAGGTACGTGCAAATCACAAATCTGAGTGACACATGGCAGCTACTCGGCTCATGACACGTCAACAAGTGACATAAGCAAGCTACGTCACTCCAGGAGATTTACTTCGGGAGTTTCATCACCAACAAATGTCAAAAGTCCCAAAGGACTAAGGTCTGAAGTCGCTCTCAGCCGTCGATCTAAGGTACATTTCAGGAGTTAGGACAACCGTTGGATCAAGGATAAGTACAAATTTGATCTGTTGGATTTGAGCGTCGAGGATCAACGATCGTTGGATCCAGAGATAAATGCACGAAGGTTAAGCCTTTGGATGAGCACAGGAGAGCGAACTTGTCAAAGTCCCGAAGTCCCAAAGTAAGCAGGGATCGTCCATCGTCAACACTGACAAGTTGCGCACGATCCACAACTCCGGAGCAAATCACTTTGGGAGTTTGTGGTTGGGAAGGAAACCATATCGTCGAAGAGACGAGGACCGAAGAAGATCCAAGTCGTCGATTGCCAAAAGGATGCGTGGCAAAAATCTGTGCAGTTCGGGTAAAAACACTCCGGGAGAAAGTGAAGGAAGCGAAGTTGCGTTTTGAAATCCCCGAAGCCCGAACGAGCCGAAGGAGCTGAGGATCGTCGATTTGTAGGAGGACACACGTCAATAGATCGCGTACTCCGGTTGGAACACTCCAAAAAAAAGCGAGCAAGGAAAGTTGAGATTTCTGGACCCCGAATACCCAAAGGGATTTTGACAGTTGATTCGAGAAGACCACGTGTCGATAAATCGTGAATTCTAGGTGGAAGCACCGCGAAGAAAGCGGAGTTTGAGAATCGAGACTCCCGAAGCCCGAAAGGCGAAATCGATCTCGTCCGTCGGTTTGGAGGGCCACACATCCCTTGGTCATTAAGACTTAGGAGGGCATGGATTCAAAGAAGAGAAAGGAAAGACGATAGACCAGAGCCATTGACCCAAGGAATCTGTTAGAGACCGCGAGATTGACGATCACGCTTGATTGCGAGACCAGAAATTGCTCGGAAGATAATTTTCTGAACATGGGCCGCAATCGAAACCACAGTTTTGGAGAAAGGACACGTGGAGCTCTGTAGTGAATTGCAGGGCGAAAAGCAGATTTCCCTCAAACAACCTTTGGCCACGCCCGCAATCGCATGGTCACATGAGAGCATCGCCCAAGGTCACATCCGCGAAAGATTGAGGAAGGAGCTAGCGCTGCTAGGCTCCATATCAGAGGTTACGCATTGAAAAGTCAAAAAGCCTCTGCATGTATAATCCAACGGCGCTAATCAAACCGAATCCGATCGAAGGGTTGTTGTTTCACTTCATGGTTTCTTGATCAGCGACGATTCAATTACACTAATTGAATCATTGTTCTGGGGCATTGGAATCATGGCTCTTGAGCGTTCTGAGATTCCGAACATGGGCCTTGGAGATTCGGAGAGTAACAGATGATGAGGGCATGAATAAACGAAAGATGCCATGACAGAGGAAGGTTGTTGTTTCTCTGTAAAACAAGTCAAACTGTATGTGATCAAGAAGACAGCAGGAACAAAGCGTGAAAGATGCAGAGATGAAGAACATAAGCTGGACAGAGCAGAAATGGTGAAAACAACTGACTGTACGAAACTTAAGCAGAAGAAGATGCAAGCAGGAACACATTGATGCAGGCAGAGCAGAGCAGTATAGTCGAACTGTGTTGAGACTAGTAAGCCATTGATAAATACTGAATCATTGTAATAAATTTCAGAAAGCAAAGATTTATATCTCAAGGTGATAGAGTGGTGCTAGTGAGGACTGTTGTCCTCAGAGTTTCAAGTGGGCTCTTGAACACAGGGAGTTGTAGCTTCCATCTGGTTGCAGCCAGAAAAACCAGGGTGGTAGGTGTTAGAATATAGAAGATTGTGTGCTCGTTTTACCATTGACGATACCCTCGTCACCCAACCATAGGCCTAAGCCACCCTCCGAGCACCTTAACCTTGACTCAGAATTACTCCGGAAGCAAACCCTAAGCTAGATAGCCAAACAAGGTGTAGCGCATCTTCCTCCAAGGATAGCACACCAACAATAGTTGATCAGATAGTCCAAACCCTAGCCAAGAGATAGTCCAAGCCGATACTGAAAACTAGTTGTTGCTACAACTGCACCTGCAACCCTCCTCCACATGTGCGCACCAAACTGGGAACTGCAATGCACACCAACTAGGAACTGCAATTCTGAGATGTGTCAAAATGAGAACTGGCGCCTTGTATTTATACTAGTTCTGCCAGATTTGTTGGGGCCGACTTCTCATTCTGGATATGTGTCTGTTCAGTATATTATTATTATTTTCGGCCGACTTCTTTTCTTGGAGGCTAATAACCTAATATAAATTATCTTCTTGAGCCGACAAGGCTTCTAGGGTTATTAGCCAACTCATTAGGGTTTTCTCTTGCTTTCTTGAGTCTTCTATTCTCGTCAGGTTCACACGTGGAGGTAAATACCTCCCGTAGCTACCATAATATTAGCACTCCCTCCTAGCTAGGGAGGTATTACAGGTAATGGTCTTGAGCACAAAAACATACCATTTACATGGTAGCATCAATAGAGTCATCTAGACTATCTCATGACTAGATCATGAGCATCACCATCACCATCAGCTGCATCATCTCTCGAAACCATATTTCATCTAAGTAATTAGACATGATGTTGGATAAGTCACTCACACCATAGCGTGATACAAGAGCCACTCTTATAATCTAGAAGAGTAAATGCTCTGAACCAATTTCCGTCTGGAAAGTCTCTGTTCATCATTTGTCTGGATGGTGATTATTTCCAATAAACTGTTGATAGTCTTCAAGGCAGTTAGAACAAAACTAGAACACAATTGTGTCTATCCATAGTAGTACATAACTACAATTCAGTGATTCACTACCACACCAAGTAACACACAAATATTTGATCAGCAACATATAGTTACGAACAGTGGAACATATCCACCACAGTAGTCTTCATCTACTGTCATACAGTCTTCATAACAAACATCTGATAGCAACCTGCATACTATGTAACAGGATACGTCCCTACCCCCCTCCGTGTCGTGTGTCCAACGAATCCAACATAATTCGTTGGGACACGTGTCCAATTCGTGTGAAGTCCGTGTCATGAACACATGACACGTACATAAAACGTGTCCGACACCACTCAAATCCATGTCCCGAAATTATGACACGTGTCCCGCAAAAAGGAAGCCCGCAGGCCGTCAAAAACGGTTTTAAAGTTGTTTTTCTCTCATTTTGCAAACAGGTTGGAGCAGCAAGAAAGGTTAGAGAGCAGCAAAAGGCTTTGGTAGAGTGTGAGAAGGGATTCCAAGTGCCAAGCAAGTGGATTTGTCCACCAATCTTCAAGATATTTTCTACAGCAGCAATCTAATAACTTTGCTACAACAGTCATGGCTCAATCATCAAGGGCAGCTGGAAGAGGGAAAAAGAAAGGGAGGGATTTTCCCACTAATGTTGTCCCTCCTCCTTCATTTTCAACAGGGTCAGCTAGTGTTCCATCTGCTAGAAGTGAGGCTGCAGCAACAAGTTCAGAGGCTGAAAAACATGATGTTTTAGCAAGGCAGCAAGTTCAAAAATCAAAGTATCCACTGTGGAAGTATGTCACAAGACATCAAGGGCCCGGGTGCAAGTTAAAGGGGGGAGGTAATATTCTTTGGACATGTAGTTTTTGCAAAACTCAATTTAAAAGCACCTACTTCCGAGTAAAAGGCCATTTGTTGGGCACACCTTGTGGACTTGTTTGGAGCATGTCCAGGAGTGGATGCATCCAAACGAAGAGAACTCGAAAGAGAGGCCAATGTTGGCAAGGGGATTGTAGCAGCGGCATCTACGAAAACCAAGAATGAAGATCCTCTTCCATTCTTGAGGAACCCATCTAGCAAACACCTAATTGGGGGTGGGAGTGCAACAACAAGAAAGAGGCATGCAATGGGTCCAATGGACAAGATATTTCAGCAAGAGAGGCGAGATGAGTTGGATCTTACCATTGGGTTTTTTTTCTATCTCAACTTCATCTCATTTAATGTTGCA